>CANNZV010004433.1:0-41125 GCA_947561585.1 Caprella mutica | reverse complement strand
AAAACTAAATCTAACAGCATTTAAGATTTTTTTTTTCTCAAACTAAATTTGATCATTATTTTAAATTTTTTTTTTAATTTTAAGTTTGGGTAATTTTAAGTGAAAATTAATAATAATTGTTTTTTCAATTGAATTTAATTTTAAGTTTAATTTTTTTTTTCGGTGTTAATTTTAATGTTTAATTTTAAGGATTAAAACTGTCTCAAAATTTGATGAAGATGATCAAAATTCATATAAATTCAATTAAGAATATAAATTAATTAAAAAGTCATAAAATACGATATCATAACATATGATAAATTAAAATGAAAAATTACTTTTATCAATAAAGAAGGAATTTTATTAAAATAAAACATAACTAAGTTAAATAAAATATATTTTTATAAATGAAATTTTTTTTTTTGATTATAAATTTTTTTTTAAATGTAAATGCAGTAACAATTTGTGTAATGTATTGGAGTGATCAAAGGTCTCTGCTAATATTTAGACTAATATTCTACATATAAGGAGGGGAGGGGTGTGATCTCAAATAGATTAGCAAGTTATTACGTTTTTAAAATGAAAAAGTTGTTACATTTTGAACTGAGACATATTAGGTAGGAGTAACTTAGATTATTTTGAGAATAAATAAAAATATTGATAAAGCAAAATTAAGATTGTATAGGTAAGACAAAAAATTTAAGAAAGTTTGGTGAATGCACATTAGTCTGACATATTTCAGGAACGAATTAAAACTCATATTTTTCAATTTTCTAATAATGTATTTATTGCCGGTTCGAGAAATTTCAAGAGATCCAAAACACATGTTTCCACTAACAGCGTGAGCGTCTGAACATTGTTCAATATAAAGTAACAATGGGTAGACAAACCAGCTGGCAGTTTTGGAAAAATGTGAATTGTAACTTTGAAATTTTCGGAAGGGGGGAGCGATGTGGTAATGCAAACACAGCAATTGTGTATGCATTACTATCATCACGAACCTATATGATTGTAAGTAAGTAACATTCAAGTCAGTTACCGATCTGCTCTCGCGAGCTACACACCTTATCTCCTGTTCGTAGTTATTGAGACCTTAACTTGCGAGCGTTCTAGTGGAGATACTCTTTGTAATAACCCTTGCTTGACTAATGAATATATTCTCTTTAAGTGTAAATTACTTTACTTCATTACCCTAAATACAGTTAAGCTTGGACCAGAGGCCTGAGGTCGGAACCATAGTGGCAAGGTGGTTCTAGGGCATGGTACCATGAGTATTTAGTAGAAAGAGATATATAAAGAGAAAGGAATCTGAAAATACTATATAGAGTAGGATCCTATCACTTAGAGCCCATACACTGAAACGTTATAAGGAAGTAAACCAATAACGTCACATACTACACTTTGGCCTCCAACCATGTAAAAACATATAGCAACCATTCAGCTTCAAAATCAAAAAGTTCTATTGTCTCATAAAATTTTAAATGACCGAATAATTATATCTTCAATAATTACACATAAACATAGGAATTATTTCAAGTTCTCCCACAGAGATATACAATCTCTGAAGTTGGGCTCAGATTTGTCGTAGAGAGTCTTGGAAATTGTTCCATAATCCGCGTCAGGCAGCCGAGTGAGTGAATTTCTCTCCAAAATTGTCAGAAATCTCAAAATACTCTCCAATAAATAATAATTACATGTAGACATTGGAATTAGCTAATTGGAAAATTCGAAAATGTTGCCGGATAATTCAGGAGACCAATTTCAAGGCCTCAATAGTCGCTGGATAAACTTAACAACTTCATGCATCTTTTGCAGACTTGGCCACAGACCAGTCTGCATTGATCTGCCCAGAGGCAGATCATTACACAATCATGAAGCCAGTCAGCAGTCTGTATTTAGTGCACAAAATCCCACTGACTTTTTAAGACATATCTGAATTTTGACCGCTTGAAATCTATCAGTCTGCAGAAACTGGTAAAGTGTTTGTAGAGATCTCTTATTTTGTTTGTAGCAAAATTAATGTACATATAGGAATTAATTGAAAATTGTTCGTAGAGAATATCCCAAATATCTCCCATATTCTGCACTGCTGCAGACTGGGAAATCTAAGACAATTAATTGGCTTTAACAGACGTAACATGGATTCCTACCGCAAACTTAATTGTGTTAAATCTCGAAAATAAAGCAACGCCGGCATACCTAGAGTAGAGACCAGTTTGTATTTGGTGCACTGAACTCTTCTGACTTTTTAAAAAATCTGTGAAATATCTGCCAAAATTTGTAATCCATTTTTCTAGTCCTCTAACCTTTTTCCAGTTTCCCCTCCAAAAATTAATGGTAATGTAGCCAGTAGGATATTAATATTTAATAGCTAACTATCCTCTGACATTGCAGGAATTTTTTTATTAGAGAAATTGAATAACTTCCGACATATCATTGAAATTTACCACCAAATACAATCTGGCCTAGAAGGCTAGAGTCAGCGGGCTAGAGACTACTAGCCAATCTGCAGAAACTGGTAAAGTGTTCGTAGAGATCTCTCATTCTGAATTTCTGTTCTTAGCAAAATTAATGTAAATATACTTTATATAGAGATTAATTCAGAAGTGTAGTAGCAAATTAATGTAAATATAGGAATTGCCGAATTGTGAGTTGATTCAAAATTGTTTGGAGAGATTATCCCAAATTTCTCCTATATTCTGGCTTCTGCAGACTCCAGATTCTTAGATGCAAGTCATGCAACAAAGAAGAGACTCCAGATTGAATTTGGTGTTAAATTCCAATAATGTGTCGGCAGATATTCAATTTCTCTAATAAGAAAATTCCTGCAATGTCAGAGGATAGACATAGTTAGAACTTAGCTATTAAATATTAATTTCCTACAGGCTACATTACCATTAATTTTTGGTGGGGAAACTGGAAAAAGGTTAGAGGACTAGAAAAATGGATGAAAAATTTTGGCAGATATTTCACAGATTTTTTAAAAAGTCAGAAGAGTTCAGTGCACCAAATACAAACTGGTGCAGACTGGGAGACTTAATGACTAGAGTCATAGTATGTATATGTGGCACTGGCCCACTAACTAGCTAAATACATGCTGTGGTTTGCATTACTTCCTGTAGATAGGCTATTGTATAAAACATAGGCACAAGTATCTACAGTACAGGATAGGTTATTAACTACCCACCTATATCCTAAAGCCTAAACCAAAATTGGAAAAGTACCTACCAAACGCCAAAGTCAAATTGAAATAACTTTAAACTACTTGACTAAGTTAGTTAGGTGTCCAGCAATACAAGATACAGATCATCCTTCTTATTCATGGTTGGTTAACCAAGGTGGCTACTAGCTACTCACTACCCAGTTTTGAATAGAAACATCTATTAATCACTCAGCGTCACAGATCATCCAGAGTCCACACTCCCCAGGCGGCTAACCAAGCCGTTCAAAGCGGTTACAATCGTGTTAGCTTCTTACGGCTTCTTAGTGTAGATTTAGAAACGAGGGAGAGTACACGTGTGTGCGTCTCTCTCAGACCTGACTGAGTAACGGTTCATTTTAACATGTTAGTGTCACAGATCATTGAATATAGAAGATGTCCCACTCCTACGTGGACGCTAGTGGCCAAATAATTATTTAAGTGAGAGCGTATCAGCCAATCAGAGAGAGGCGTAACGTGACGTCACACATTACAAACGTATGCACAAACGGGTATAAGTATATACATATAAACGGTCATGGCTACATTTTCTTTTACTTCCTATAAGCAGATATGGAAATTTTAATTTTCAGGAAAATAGGGTAATTAAAATCGTATATATTTTAATGTATATTTATTATAGAATACAAAACAAGAATCGAAGTCGAAACTGAAATATTTCGAGCAAACGCCATTGTGCAAGCCTTTAGCCACAGATTGTTATCATATTTTCTGAATAAAAACAACTTGTACCCATCTTTAGATGTATTGGTACAAAAGAAAAATGAACATTTTCACGCATTGCTTATTTTTCACCAGTTAATTTTGATGAAAGATAAGAAAATTATTGAATTAGGCAGAAAATACAGCGCACACCCTCCGCTCATGATATTGCATCAGAAATAAACCACAGAATAAACCAACGCTTCAAATTCGTACTGAACACACACACACACACACACACACGTACAAAACATGTTCAGAACAGTAATAATTATATTTCTTATAAATGTATAATTTTATTATCAGTTTAATATCATAAATAAATGTTTTGATTTTAAATAGTATTTTTAAATTCAATAGTATTCTCTTTTTGTCGTTTTTTGAATAATTAAAACAAAATAATATATCAATCGTAGACAACTCCAAGGATACGTCACGTTACGCACTCCTCCGATGCCAAGTGTCGCTAGAAAATTGAAAATACTGTAGTGGGATATCTTCTATATTCAATGATCTGTGTTAGTGTTATTTCAGTCACGAGGTAGAGCGGACGTACCTTGCGCATGCTCCGCCTAACGCTTCTTTAAGTCATTAACATTGCATCTGTTGCTTAAATATTCATCAATCAATCTTCTTACATCAATTAAATGCCATAAGATAAATAATTATTAAGTAAAATGATCAAATACCTAAAGTATTTTGCTGAGTAGTGTGCGAGTACACATCAGCTGTTTACTAGGGTAAATTACGAATTATCGGTCAGTACTACATTTTCAGTCATGTAAGTAAACACAATATTAAAAGTTTTATTATTACAGAGTTCTATGCACTACTTCTGCAAAACCAGGTTGGTTGTTTTTACTCAACCAATCCTAGTGAAATAATTATTTTTATATTGTGTCATCTTATATGACCGAAAATGTGGAACTGACTGATAATTAAGTACTTACCTAACCTACTACAAACTTGAGTTTTCGAAGAATAGAAACTCTAAAATTATTTAATAAATAAATAAATATTATTTTTACTTTGTACCTCAGATCACCTGCTTGAATAAATATTTTTATTTGTAAAGAGTTAAATAAACTTAATTAAAGTAATATTCCTCAAAAGTATTTAATGTAATATTGTACGCCAAGGAAGCTCTCTTGACTGATGCGCTGAGTGACGTAATGTGACGTCACGGGTGACGTCACTAAGGTGCTAACATGATGGTCACGCTTATACGTTGTTGGTTAGTCGTTACACCCCTTCCTCCTACTAGTACTTCCATGACACTCCCATAGTTGTTTACAAGCAGATACCAATAAATGCCATGAACAGAGGGAATAAATGGAATCGTTTCTGATCCTATAAAGTTATAAAAACCTTTCCCACTAGGTATCAATTATATGAAATTTTAACTGTAAATCTAGGGTAATGATTTATAGATAAATTTTTTATCAGCAATAAGCATGTAGAAGCAAATTTAAATAATCTCCTGCCACTATCAAAATTTGACATAGATTACTGTACATTCCGGTACAGCTATACAATAATTATTATTTATTTTTACTTTTTATTGGTATCCATAATACCTGAAAACTTCATGGATACCAAAGAAAAGAAAAGAACAATCATTACATAGTATGTTCTTACGTATCCGAAAATGTGGGGCTGACCGATAATTCGGAACTTACCCTAGTTGAGCGTGAATGAATTTAAATGAAGCGCGAGTAATTGTATTTGCTTAGGCGCCAAAATTAAAATTCCGTATTTATCATAAGTTAAAGACTTTTAGGAGCCTTGATATAAAAATTCACTTCAGCATGAACAAATACACTTACTGCTGTAGTCTTGTATACTAAAATACCTGAATAATTGAGAAAAAACGGTACGAAGGTGATTAACTCAATAATCCTATTTATACAAATATGAAAAGTTAAATATCTTTTTAAATTCTGAATTTCAGGAATATCTAATTAAATTTTCTTGATCACCGGCGTCGTTTGCATAACCTAGCAAGTTTTCGAAATTGTTGCATTCAAAACAACGGAGAAATTCATTTTTTTCGAAAATGTTCGTGATTGAATTCATTTAAATCACGAAAGTGCATGTCTATTGTGACTTTTTTTTAACTTACTCCATTTTTGGTCCATAATTAAATTGTTTTTGTATTAAAAATGTTTTCTCTATGTAAATGAAGTAAATACATTGTTTTAGCAATGGATACTTGTGAGTCATCAAATTCTCCATTAAATTATATATTTATACATGTATTTTGACATATATTACAAAAGGTAACGGATTTGGCACTATAATTTGTTGTAAACCTAAATAAAATCAATTGTAGCAGTCTAAATCCAAGTCTGAGACCTATTTACAATAATATAACGTCCTTTTCACCTTTCAATAACCTCATATGGCAATACTCTGCTGGTAAACCAATCAGAACACTTTTAGTATGTTTTAGCCGCAATGCTTACTAATTTGAGAATTCTAATAATAAGAAGAATAATATTTATACTAATAGTCAGCTAATTTCAATCATGTCTGATTACACCCCAAATGTTAGAGATTATCTGAGAAAGGTAATTAAGAGCGATACTGTCTCTGTAGATTTCTTAGCTCAAAAAACAAGAGAAGCTAGCCAGCAAGAAAATTTCATTAAATATGTAGATTGTTTCAAAAAGGATAGAAAAAGATGGGGAGATATTCTTAATGATATTAGTAGAAAGCCAGCCTCGACTCCAAAAGATGTTCAAAAGGTAAATTCCCCTTTTGCAACAAAATTCGTTCCGATGTATACTGTGGACAAAAGTTCTGAAATGAACAAAGTTATAGCTTTAGAGTCATTGCTTCTCTGGGTAGAAGAGACTTTTGCATATGTTGCAAATAATGCCCCAAATGCAGAATTAACTCTATTAAGCGTATGGTTAACACTTCATTGGTATTATTTTGAAAATATTTGTTCATTAGATGTCTGGAAGAAAACATTTGCTGAGAGGAACATAGAGTTAAGAGTTCATCAACTACCTGCTGTAGCCGGGAACTCTACAGGAAATGAACTTAGTTTATGTTCTTACTATGCTCACATTTCTCTTATGATAGGAAAATCTACAGGAGGAGAAGAGAAGAATCTTGCTTTATATATATCCAATAGAGTTAAGACATTCAAGAAAGCGTTCATAGAAGAAGAGATTGTCGAAGTGGATTCTACAGCATTAGTTCTTTTCGCAAGATTCACTGAGAAGGAACAGCTAATTAGGGCCTTAATTTTTAATGCAATTTATACAGCTAGTCAGCATAGTCTTGTACCTTCAGTACAGAAGGCTGTTGAGATGACTTTAAATTACCTGCGTCACTCATTTTTGACAGTCCCAGCATTAGCAATGAAGCACTGTTTATCGGATCTTGATACTACAGGATTGGTTCCTGTTGAGCTGAAAGAAGAATTATTGAAGATTCTCATGTGGGTTCAAAAAGCTAATGATTGCTGTGATGCAAGATGGGAATTTTCAAGATTGACTAAGACTGATAAAGAACTTCCTCCTCTTGGTTCCAACTCTCTTCTTTAATAAATTGTTAAATTTATTTATAAATTCTTTAATAAAGAGTTAATAAATTAGGGTGTTTGTATCTGGCAAGTCTGTTCCCTTAAAAGTGCTCCATCAGAGTGCTGGTAAAAAATATCTTAGTGATGTTTGTTATCATAGAATGACCATGTTGAGAGAAGTAAGGACTAACGTAATTTTGTTCATTTTGTCGAAAACGGCAGCCAGCACTAGTCGGCTTTTCAAGTTAAGTAGAGTAGAGTGGTTAGGGTCTAGAGTTGCAATTTATGAGCATAACTCAGATTCCTCAATACATGGTAATTTTATAATAGATACCATTCATCCCCTAATTAACCACGATAGAAACCAATGACTTGGTTTCTATGTTCCCATTACATTAGATTCAAATAGTTTGATATCAAGTATAGGTTTTTGTGTAGAAGTAGCTACTATCACAGTAAAGCGAATAAATTTAAGTAAATCCTGTGGTAGTTTTTTGTACTGTGGATCACATGTTGTAGATGAAGATTTTCCATGTGCTTCAATTAGATCTGAAACTAACCTTAGAACTGCTTCCATTAAAATCACTAGTAACGATAATACAGTTCTTAACGCCTCCCACATGAGCTTCTCCTTTGCCAAACTAATAGCTACTGATGAATTCTTGATGCAAAAAGATATACCAGCTGGTCAATTATTAGAAATTAAAAGAAAAGTCAAAGACTATGTTACATTAATTAATAAAGCTGCAGAAGTTAAATGGGTCATCAGTGGCTATTATAGCTCAAAGGTGAAGAAGGGAGATGATGCAGAGACTATAGGTAAATTGAACATAACTAGAGTGCATCCTCGTGGAGCTCAAATTCCTGCTTCTGATAAATTAAATGTAGCTGCAGCCCCTCAATTGGAGGAGGTTGCTTTGCAATTAGGCTTCGCTCGACAAGCTCAAGGTAGATTCGAATAATTTAAATTCATTATAAAGAACAAAAAATTCCTTTGTACACGCGTCCAAAGGGTTTCTGGGCTGATAGTGTGAATCGTCGTAGAGGCCTGTGTTTGCATATTAATTTTTTTTGTGTGCAGTTAGTCAATTTCGGCGCGAAGTATTTATGTTATTTTGCAAATATCATTTGATATCATATAAATGTATTTATTTATATTATTTGTTCAGTTTTTGGCTATGTAATGATGTTTCTTTTTGAATTATTTTGATATATATTGAAATATGTAATTTTAAGTTTAAAAAAAATCTAAAAAAATAAAATGTTCTCTGTGCAGTGGAATATCCTTCGGATATATATTATTTTGAATTTGTTCTATACTTTGGATTTCTTTGACAATAATCTTCTCTTTTTTCTCTCCCTGAGTTTCAAGGTATTTCTGCCTGGATATTTTTGTTCGCCAAGTAATGGGTACTAGGGGCAGATTATGAGGTGAGAAGAGTAACCCTCTCACCTGATACTGCCTAAAAAAAGCGGTTTGAAATGGGTACCACATGTTAAACATTAATATTGTACTAACTTTATTAGTGGATAACTATGGTGAACTGGAAACTCCAACTTTTCAGGTATAATGGTCTGTCACAATTCTAAATCCGTATTACTTTTGGCGGCAATAAATACCTCAATCGATAATATCCTAAAAATGTAGAATACTTTCTACATATTTAGAAGTGTTGGAGAACGCTTTATTTAACCCTTTCGCTCCTGAAACTCTTTCTTTTTGTTTTTATTTAATTTTTTTACTAACCATCTTCATATGTACATTAGCACATTGTATGTACTAAATTTTGAAAAATACATAAGTATGCTATTTGCAGGCCCAGAGCGGAAATTTCTGTCACGTGACATACCTAACATGGGCAAAATGACAGTCATTTCTGCTTCTGATGTTCATAAAAAATAAGTAGCTACAACATTATCTTACTGTGGGGTGACATAGCTGTACTCTATTGTCATCTAGTTAGGGTTGCAGTATAAACATAATTTTTCAATGCTTGTAAGTGAAAAAATAGTAAAGTATCTGTATCGGGGTATCGGCAAATATTTCGGTATCGTCCCATCCCTAGTCTATGTACAATTGTACATTCACAGACTTTATATGTTTTTTGTATGTTTTCAGTTATAACCATCCACAAGAGAGATTGGAACACGGGTGGAGCTCGTATCCTGAGGATGGGTCCAAGGGCCATTCATTAACTTCCAATGAAAAGGATGTACATTCCCCTGATCACATAATTTTCTCAAAAGGTGAACTTATTGACTAGAAGAAGCTGCCATCTTGTCGGGCAAATCTACAAAAGGCAGTGATGACATTACTAGCAGAGGCTTCAAAGTGATGATGTAAGAAGGTAATAAGTTAAACTTTTTATGTGTTCTTTAATGGTGGTAGTTTGAATTTTTCATTAGTTTTAATTGGTCCATATACTTTTTATTATACAATATAATATTCAACCATTGAATGTCTCAAATATTGATACTATTAATCAACATATCAATAAGCCATTTCATTTTTCTTATGACTAATCTAATGAATGACTCTTCCATATGTTGATTGAGTTTCTCATTATATTTGCATATTACAGATCAGTATGGAACTGTTCCAGAGTTGTGATGGCAGCTAACACCTGCTGAATGCAATTTGTGGTGTGCAGATGGTCTTTCTTAATAGGTGTTCGATCAAGTACCACATTGACTTGGATAGAGGGATTTGTATATTGGATCCGTTTCCTTAAGAGCGTAATCTCTGAAGGTGACCATATATGTTTAGTTTACTAATATGTTTTTTTATTTTTAGTTCTTCAAGAATGCAGATGATGCTGATGGAGAAGAAACCCCACTTTGATAAACTCTCCCATGTACTTATTTGAGAAAGGGCCTATTAGTGGGAAATATCCCTGTCATAAATTGATAGTCTTAAAAGAAGTCCTTTTAACAGTGGTCACTTGAAAAATCAGATTCTAATAGATTGGTTTCACTTTTTTCAGATATAATTGTAAAATAATATAATATAATGAGATTACCAAGTGAAAATTTAACTCGTCGCCGCCGCCGTCGTCGTACTGCTCCTCCTCCTGTAGAGGTAAGCTGATAATGAAATTTCTTAACGAGGAATCTCTTGTGATCACATTCTTGGTTTTAATGAATAATCTTCATTTCAGTATCCAAGACTCAATTTGGATGTTAAGGGAAGACCCTACCAACTTCTGGGTGACAGCATGCTGGTACGATTTCACGGGGCGAGAGGTATATAAATTAATTTATTTTACTGTTATTCATGAATGACATTAGTTTTAAGATATAGTTATTGATAAAATATATAGCTATATCACTATTTTCCCTTTATTCTTATACTCTTCTTCAATGTTCTTTTCTAATTGTAATGTTCTTTTCAGCGACGACTGTGTGGGAGAGTGGTGATTGTAGACAGACTTGTCAGAGTGGCATTTCTATGAAGGAGTTTGCAGAGTCCGTGTGGTGCAATGGAATTTCTGCCAACTGCATTCTAATGATTGGCACTAATGACATCTTGAAGGCGTCATCCAGGGTCATTTGTAGTGGTGAGTTGATTTACCAGATGAACTCGCTACTACAAATGATCCATGCCCATACCAGAAGGCTTATGGTGCTCATTTTACCCCCCTGTACCCAGAAAGGGGTATCTTGGGCACCTGAGTCTCTGGAAGGATTTAGTTCACTGTATCCGGGGCTGGAGATGTGTACCGAGAGTGTTAGTAATTGACACGACTGACCTCTTTTTTTCTCTAAATTTTTTTTTTGTCAGTCGTGTTATGAGCAACAGTTAGGTGAAGGTCGTCCTGAGGGGATACACTGGAACCTAGTGGGTATGTTGCAGATTCTGCAACGTATCCACAACTGCTGTTGCTCTTACTATCACTCTCGGTAGATATCTGCTGGATGATGATTTCAAGATGTCATTAGTGGGAGAGGTGTGAATGGTTTTGGGAGTGAGAGTGTACCTGTGTGTTTGTTTGTTGATTGTGTTGAATGAATGATTTTGGTAGTGCGAGTGTGTGTGTTGGCAAGTTGTTCTTGAATGAATGTGGGCTGCCCTGAAGTTTCTGCCCATGATGTCACCCTGTCACTCCTCATCAGTGAGAAAAGGTAAGAATACTAATAACTTAAGATATAAGTCTGTGAATATATGTTAACCAGCCATGGCTAATAAATTAAATTTGTTAGTTTTAAAGGTATAATGTATTTGAAAACTATACTAATATTAGAATTATGTTATAGACTTCAATTTCTTTGTTATTACTATGGAATTCAGATTTTAAGAGGATACCATTGCTTAATTAAATGTTTAATTTGCTTACCTAAAATGTCAGAGCAACAAGCTGCTAGAAATGGAATGAATGAAAATAGGAGATAAAAATAGGGAATGGAATTCAGGTAAGAGATTTGGAAATAGGATATATAAATTAGAAATAGTCGTGCCGCGGTGTGTGTCGGCTACATTCGGAGGAGGTGAAAAATAAATGTCTGAACGTCTTGCGGGGTGGCACTTCTAAGGTTAGAAATTATATAGTTACTAACACTAAGAGTATAGTTTTTTAAATATATTTTCTAAAGTTATAATTCTAAGATTATACCATATTGCGAATAAGAAAATAAAAATATTGACTATTATGGTTATGTTTTTTAGAATAATGTTTATAAAGATACGATTCTTAAATATAGTTTTTTAAAGTTATAACATTCTAAAAAAACCTAATTTTAACGAATAATAGTATAAATATAAGGTATTCACCGAATATGTTTTTAAATTTATAAAACAAATGGTTACTGGTTATAAAAATACGACAAATAAGAATAACGAACTACCGCACAAAATTGTAACGTCTAAACTTTTAAGAATATTGTTCCTTGCCGATATGTTGTTTGGGATATTGTGTACTAAAGTTACTAGCTCACTGATTGGCTATGGAAGCATATGATTGGCCAATAAGAGACAAGTACTGTGAGTTATTTGAAAATGAAAATAAGTGAAATTTAGCACAAACAGCAACAGCGCTTCATAAATTGAGTTGATATTTGAATGAAAATTTCAAAAGGAATCAGGTTTATTATGCTCATTTTAATTTAGATTCAGATTGAATATGATTATTATATATACATTATATAAGGTTATCTCAATTAATCTTTTGGTAAGTTTGCCTAGATATTTATATAAAATAGGTATATCAATAATCGTTTGATAACGGATTTTTTTTTAAATCCGAATACCTATAAAGTTATCAATCATTATCTTCTTATTTCTGTATAAAGGGGTAGTATTACTATGTCAAATAGGCATTCATTTCTTGAGTTTCTTTAATGTCTACACAAAGTCTTTCTTTATTAAGTGTCGATTCTTATTAAGATGTTATCTTTGCAAATATTTAATTATTAATTGTAGCTTATAAAGTGAAATGATGAAATTTGTTCACTTAAGGATGACGGTCCAATTTTAAAAATATATAGGTACACTGTATTATTTACTGAAAAGTAACAAGGCATTCTCTTCTTGATATTCTTTAATTTCTACTCAAAGTCTTTCTTTATGAACTGTTTATTCTTATTGAGATATTATCTTTGACAATTTTTAAGTCTAAGATTTTTAAGTCCTCTTATGGATTATTTGAAGATTACCTGTAAAGTGAACTGATGAAATTTGTTCTTTTAGCGTTCACGTGATCTTTATTTCTGCAAACTGGTATGGGCTGGTTAATTAATTACGCAAATTTAACAATCTAATAAATATACCTAATCTAACAACTTTAATCAATTTATTCAATTTATTCAATTTATTCAATTTATTCAATTTATTCAATTTATTCAATTTATTCAATTTATTCAATTTATTCAATTTATTCAATTTATTCAATTTATTCAATTTATTCAATTTATTCAATTTATTCAATTTATTCAATTTATTCAATTTATTCAATTTATTCAATTTATTTAATTTATTTAATTTATTCAATTTATTCAATTTATTCAATATATTCAATTTATACAATTTATTCAATTTATTCAATTTATTCAATTTATCCAATTTTTATCAATTTATTCAATTTATATCAATTTATTCAATTTTTATCAATTCATTCAATTTCTATCAATTTATTCGATTTTTATCAATTTATTCAATTTTTATCAGAAGGAACTTGTTAAAGTATATTGCGTATTGTACCATTTGTGTACCATGTGTTTTATAGGCTTTTCTCGTGATGACTAGGGTGTTCTTATATTTTTTATTGCCTTTCGTGTTATAAACTGGGTATATAAGCCATTAATTTTTTGCCCATTGGTGTCACGATCATGGAAGCTGGGTCGTTTTACGGAAAACAACGAAACACAAGTAAAATAGTTCATTTCCCGTTGCAAGATCTTTGATCTTTTTACTGAGGATGATGATGAAAATGAATTTGTAAGTGATTCTTCGGGTGAGGAATTTTTGCAAGAACCTTTAGTACTAGAATCTAGTGATTCTGATGATGATTCTGGTGAGGATACATCAACTACGATATCTGCGAATGCTATTTCATCCCGAGATGATGCGCCACAAAATCTGGATGAAGAAAATGAATGACAATCAGTGAATGCAAGAGATCGTCTATTCTCATTCTTAGAAAATGTTCTGTTGGTTTATTATGTAAAAAATATGTTTATTTTGTAAAAATTGATGTATATCTTATACATTATTCTGTTTTGTTCTCTGAGTAGTGAGTATTGTTCATATTTCTACTTTAGGAATTGTTAAAATGTTTCATTTTTTGATTGATTTTTCTCATACTATAGAGGATGAATATATTTGTACTATTGGAAGTGACTAAATTAAATATTTAGTTTCATTATTCATGAATTTGTCTATTTTTGTAATTTTAGGAAAAAATAAATTTCTAATTTAGAAAATGTTCTAAGGAGGACAATGTATTTGTTTTGATAGATAAACTTAACATTTTTTGAAACATCCGATATCTATTAATGTATTCCTAACCCTGGAATAATCAAATGATCATAAGTTTTCATGTTTTTTCCATTTGTTCAGATGTATGTAAAATTGCTGACTTGGGCCACATTTGTACCAATACGCGATTGTGGATAGTAATCCATGGTACACATATGGTACAATACGCGGTTAACGTGTTATACATATATATGATGAAACTGAAATTAGGGATTATATTATGTTTGTAATATAAATTTTATTTTATATAAATTATCTATCACCCTAGTTTTTAAATGTACCAATATATATTTAAATTTAAATCAGCGAAAATAATAGGGGGAATCAAAGAATAAATTTGACACGTACTGAAATAAAATGATTAATTAGTATCGATGTATTTTAATATAAAAAAGAAATTTTACCAATATGAAACTTTCTGAAACTGTATAATAATCTCTATTGAAACTATTACAGGATAAATTTTAAAGATAATGTGTTCCAACTAAATTTAGAAAATAGAGTTAATTAAGCAGGTAAATTGCGGTACATTAACTAACTCCGATGTGAAACCACAGACACACCGTTAAAAATCATAACTTCAGAACTAACATAAGATATATAAATCATAACACGCATATGGTTTCTCTTGATATGCAGCATCTTAATATAAATTCGGTTCAGCAGGTCTCTGATTTAAATTGACTCCAAAGAAATAGACACTAAAAACACGCTTGTCATATTGCTGCTTAATATTAACCTTTTCAATAATGAAACTTAAAAATAATATATTTTTTATCAAACATCAAAATCTGAACTTAGTGTTTCTGTTGACAACAAGCTAAATTTATCAGTGTTGCCACAGGTTGATGTTCCAATACCAGCGTCATATTCTGTCAACCATTTAAATATTTAATTCCTATATGATGGCCGGATTGTTAATTGTTTTAAATTTAAAAGGAAGATTTGTTCATTTATAATATTATAATTATCAATTACCTAGACTTAGAAATACATTTTAGAATAAACTGCTTATTTATACTGTTCATTCGTATAGTTATTTCAAAATGGTGGAATCTTCCACGGTGGAATTTCCCACATCCTACATTTAACGCTGGTGCAATCTTCCTGGTGGAATTTTCGGCGGTGGAATTTACAGGCCACGGTTCAAAGATACGGGTTTCAGTTCATTTACGATATAGGAATGTTGATTCGTTGACTACAACGGTGCTATTGTTACAACTAAAAAGTTGCAGCTGTTTGTATCAATAATGATTTCTAAAAATATTTAACTTGGGAGTAAATATCCAATTGCGTCGTGTTGAAATTTTCGTACTTACTGGTGACTAGATTCTGTACATTCGTTAACTTCTGAGACTCATTGATGTTTCGACACTATTTAAGTTAGCATAGGATGAACAGAGATAATTTACAAGTGTACTTTTTCAAACAATCATGATAATTGATAAAACAAAGAATATAAACTGAGTACATACCATATACCTATATTATTATTATATACATTAAACTACTTTATATCAAAACTTTTAGGCATCACCTTTTTTGTCCGTTTAAGTTCATAATTTTGCGTCGAATGAACGAATTTTCCGTGGGCGAATTTTCCATGGTCTCATGCTGAAACAATTTCAAAAAATTTATTGTTCCGCTACTAGTTATAGTTTTCAATCTAATTTTTACTCTATATTTTCAATTATTTTGTTTACTAAAAGCTTCTTCTTTTTCAGACACTAAGTTCGTCTCCGTTCTTACTTCAATCTCCGATAAGAAACTAAACATCGTTGTAATTCTTCAGTTAAGAAGATTCCAGTTGCAAAGTTTTTGATAAACAAACGCCACTTATCTTCAACTAAGAAGAAGGTACACTTATACCAAGGTATGTACTGCAGAAAGGTATACCAGTATTACTGCTAGGATTTATTCAAATTTTACAGTTTGCATTAATTCATCCCTTCACTTCGAAATGTATCATATGGGATGCATTATTAGATAAAATAAACAAGTAAATTATTCTATCAATCCTGAATATATTTTTTATTAAAAGGTAAATAGCTTTCTTGCTCGTTCGCACAGATTTCATTTTGTTATTTTATCAATATAAAAGATGTAATTTTTTCTATCAATGTTCAGATATAAATTGGTTTATTCATCATAATATCATAGAATTGTCTCATTGTTAGAAAAAATATCATTTGTTGGTAATATTGTACTCGGTGAAGAATGGAGAAAACTGAGTTAGGGCTTAAATAGCTGAAAATATTATTTAAGAATTAAAATTAATACTATATTTATCTTCCAACACACATCTCATTCAATAATCGATTTAATATTCAATAATCGACTTCGATTTGTTTTAAAACTTCCTCTAGTATTATATTCCAAATTTTCTATTCACATAATAATGCTAATTTGAACATATTTCTTTAATTTGTCCTACAATTTATATCAGAAGAAAATTTATTCAACACAAAATTTAAGAATCAAAACTGAACTTTGATTTTTCAAGTGATGATAATGTCTAATAATTTTCCTATCTAATCAATAACATTAAGAAAGTAATCTCTATTTGAAAAAGATGTGCACCAATAGTGGTAGTCATTATTTTCTTCATATGATATCCTAAAACTTGACAAGCTTGCATAATTTGAAGATCAATTCAGAATTATAAACATGTGAGGGATTATATTTTCCTTCAAATGGGCAGAAATTAAAAGAAACAAATACACATACATACACCACTCATATTGCATATTAGGCTCTATAAATATTAAATGGCCCCCTGCCAGAAGAAACAGACCTTCTTTAAATAATTAAAAAAACAATTATCTTTATTTAGACAATGAATATAATAAAAACAAACTATATGCAACTCTGCTATACGACCATGGCTCCTACCATTGCCAATGGTAGCGGTCACCAACCGACTGTAAAGTGCCTATAGCAGGTCACAGGGCAACACCCTAGCTATGGTCATCATACTTCTCCTAGACCGACGTCAGGATACTGAAAGCATAACCCCTTTATAAATAGTTCTGGGAATGTTCTTTTCAGTGGGTTATTACGAAATAGGGGAGACAGAACAACAATTGAAACATAGAAATATTTTTATTGAACTAAAAAATTATATGAGTGTAATTATATGGGGCAACGACCAGAGTCCACACCGATAAAAGCCCACACCGACAACATCCCACTCCGACAAAAGCCCACACGACAAAAGCCCTATCGACAAAAACCAACACAGACAAAAGCCCACACCGATATTCTTGCAATCTAAAAAATCCATATCATAAATGTAAAGTTGGACGAATGATAACAGTTTACCTCTAGATAACTGTAACCAGTTCTACAACCAAGATGTATGTCCAGTTTGTCTCTGCGAACAGCAGAAAAATGATTCCTGTTTACTGTTATGTAAACACTCCATGTGTTCTTCTTGCACCAAAAATATCATCGAAAGGAATCAAATGTAAGTTGAATCATATCTTTTTCTTTTCCTCTATTTTAACAGTAAATAAATCAAATGACTCATTTTGATATCTGAGAATCAGTTCTCGTATTCAGTATCTATATTCCTTACATCAACAACATTATGTTTATATTTTTCTTATTCATTTTTTCTTTTCCAGAACTCTCTGTCCGGTTTGCCGGTATCCATTATGCGAATATTTATCAAGTGGAAAATTGGAAGAAATATCCATATCTCTCCTTCAGTAATTGCCAGTTGCATGTGAACATCTATAAGTAGTATCAAAGATTAATGTATGCTTCTATTGTTGTTCGATCATTAATTTAGATATTAGCTCATTTGTTAGAATGATTCAAATTACATTTTGAAGTAAATTAAAGTTACATGTATTATAGGTAGGTTCGTGTTTAATGTAGGTTCGTGTTTGTAATTTATTGTTATTTCACGAATATTTTTCATTTTAGTTTTAGATAAGAACTCAAGATACCAACTTCCATTACTCTTGTGCTCCATTTATCAACTGTTTTGTAACTGAATGGATCACTATTTTCAACAGTTCACTTTATAACGAAGGTAATAAGTAATGTATGTTATCATGAAATTATTACTCTTCACATTTTTACCACAAATTATTTGAACTATTATGTTACTAATTGGTAATTTGTAAATATTTTCTGACTTCTGTTTATTGGTAGTACTTTAGGTTTCATTTTTATAATTTAGGATTTTTTTTTAATTTAAATAGTATGACACATTCATGGGATAATTATTTCTAATACATTTCTAATCATTATTGGTGATTTCCAAAATATAATATGTCAATGGTTATTTTATTTTGAATGTCATATTATTATGTGGAAATTGTTACTACTAAATTATGATCATAAAATTTTAAAGTACAATTTTACTAATTGATAAATTTTAGGGTTGGAACAATATGCTTTTTAAATTTTAAATCTATGAATATTATAGACGAAACAAAATGAAATGGTATCGAATACTCTAATATTGCAAAATGTTTTAATAATGTTTAATTTTATAATATTTTCAGGATCTATGATTTTAAAAGCATATAGTCACAACCTTAATAATTTGTAAATATTTCTCGACTTCAGTTTTTTATTAGCACTTTAGGTTTTTATTTGTATAATTTAGGATTGTTTTTAATTTTAATTTGTATGACACCTTTTTGGGAATATTATCAACTAGACATTTCAAATAATTGTTGTTGATTTTCATGATATATTATTTCCATTATGTATTTTAGTAGGATGACATATAATGTAGATATTATTAAGTCTTTAGAATTCATTTGTATTGTTTTATAAAATGTCCTATTTTACATCTCAATAAATTTTTTAGTCGCACTGTAACCAGTAACCAAGTACTTCACACTAGGTGCATTATAATTGTCTCAGTTTTTTTTACCGACCGTGTCTTTATTACAGCATTAGCTTTTGTTTCATTGTGAAAAAATACCAATTTGTAAAATTAATTAATTAACTTTTTGATTAGTACCTTAGTAATTTTATAATTATAGTTGTTTGTTAATTTCTCCTGTTTTTTACTCAACCTATTTTTACTACGTAATTTTAACTTATTTATAGAATAATAATAAAAATGATATTTTAATAATTTAAAAAGTTTCAGTTGATTAAGCCATAATCTATAATTGATTGTTTTGATTGTTTTTGATATTAAAATACTCTATTTATTATTCAAAATGATTATAGTTTAACTGAAAATACTTTAGCAAATAATATATATTCCTTATAATGATTATAGTTTGATATTGAAGATAGCTATGAATTCAACAAAGAAATAGAAATTAAATAATAATGAAGTATAATTCATATCGCATTTCCATCAAAACTTTCAACTCACGAATTCTTTTGTTTAATTGTCACATTTTTTATTTCATCATTTGTTTATGTATTAATTAGAACTGGAAAAGAAAAAATAAGAGATTAAGCCATAATTAGTTTTATAAAAAGGTAAAGGTAGGCTTAGAATTGGATTTAATAAAACAGAACCTACACAGAGAAAAAAGTTTACTCATATTTAATGGGTCAACAATTTGTGCTTTGAATCAATTTATTACGTGAGTTAGTTGGACTACATTCATGTTTTCACGTGTGTCAAAACAACTATGACGTGGTGTGTCACCAAATATAGTTAATTCAAATCATTTTATGGATTGAATCAACTTACTATGAGAGTTAGAGTTACATTTTGGGAGTTTTGAACATATGTTAAAACAACTAGGACATAGTGTGTTGAAGTAACTCACAAAGATTGTTAATCCAATGTATCTGGTGTATGAATTAACTTACTATGAGAGTTGGCGCTATTTTTTTAAAGTTTAGGTGCGAGTTAAATCAACTATGACATAGTGTGTTATAGTAACCCACAAAGACTGTTAATCCAGTGTATTCTGCAGTGTATGAATTAACTTACTATGAGAGTTGGCGCTACTTTTTTGTAAGTTTAGGTAAGAGTTAAAACAACTATGACATAGTGTGATAAAGTAACCCACAAAGACTGTTAATCTTATTTATCTGGTGTAAAAATTAACTTACTATGAGAGTTAGTGTTACTTTTTTTTGAGTTTAGGTGTGAGTTCAATCAATTGAGTAAGTGGCAACTTATGCTTTCCTCAAAGCTAATTTATTCTCATAACACTTTTCAGTTCAAATCTTGTTTCAAGTGTGTTACGTGTTGAATGTGAACGCTCCTCAATACCATTTCAGTTCAAGTGCAAACAATAGCGTTATAAGCATTAAATAGTATTATCGCTGCCGATCGATTATTAATTAATTCCATTAATAAATTGATAAATGTCTGCCTATATATTCTAAAATATTGGTGATTGATAGTTTGGTGGCTTTATATAGGTAGTTATTTGAAGAGCTGATTATCAGTATATAACTTTTATAATAATAAATTTTGATTACTGCCTTCCAGTTTGTAAATTGATATCCAAACTAAGTTTCCTAGATTATTATATGTTAACTTATTTAAGCATCATACCTTCCTAGCTGTTTTTTTTCAGTGTCAATACCTTCTACATAGGCTAGGCAGTTACTGCGTTGTCCTCAGAATAGGGTAAGTTCCAAATTATCAGGCGATTTCAAATTTTCGGTCACGTATGAAATATAGTATATAGCTACCTAATAGCTAATTAAAATAAAAGTTAATTTAATATAGTTTTTCTTACGCGACCGAAAATGTGGAGCCGTCCGATATTTCGGAACTTATCCTAGTATCTTAAGTAAAGTGGTCTGATAATCTATATATTTTAAAACTAGTTGGTGTACCTATAGGTAGGGTTACACAGCCAAATTCGGTTCTTTAATTTCTAATTGTATCCCTATTTAAGAGAGTCTCAAAATCATTCTGAAATTAGTTTAGCTATATACTGAATTGTTGAACATCATAATTTAAGCTCAATTTATGATAGGTTCTATTCATTTCACGAGTGCCTCGAAGTCATGATGGTTATTAATGTTTCTGAGATAAGAGACCGCAGTTAGTTAAAGTGCCGCAATTTACCTACTTGACCCTAGTTTTCTATGACTGGGAGAACTCCATCCAGGGAGGTAGTCGGAGGAGAACACCGTCCAGGGATTTAGCAGGGAGAATTCCAACCAGAGGTGAGCCTTTTGATATACTATACTTTCTTGGTATTTAATTAAAGTCTACATTATGAGTGTATAATGAACAAAATTATGAGGATTAGCTAGAAAAATCCATTGCATTTATTAGAGCTAAATTTATACTGCATCTGAAGATTTATAATTAGTTTAACATTTTATATAAATAATTTACCTATATGAAAGAATTCTCAGTTAATAATTCTTTTAATTTCTTTATTAATATATGGTTTTCTATATTTTCTGAATCTACTTTCAGATCTTGATGAAGAATTGATGAAGTAGATCAACGTCATCAACTATCGGAGTCCTCTTCAATTCCTTTGAATGGTTCAGGAACAATTATGCTAGGTCAAAGTAAGTATTTGAAAATATTAGATGATTTTTAAATATGTATTTGCAATATGATTAGCTCTTACTTTTTCATATGCTTTTAGGGATTCCAGACATGAAAAGAATATCGAAGCTGTCGCTATCTCATCACAAAAGGAAAAAGAGTAAGTGATGTTATTGATAATGTATATGAACGATACTGAGAATTTCTATTCAATATATATTAATATACGAATCTCTTATTTCAGAAACTGGCAACCTACAGTCGTGAAAGAAAGTGACGAGAATTCAAATTGTACTTCTAAATAATAAATCTAAAACTTAAATGTTTATATTTCGTTTTCAATTTGACCTTGGTAATTCTATTAGCATATTTCAATATCAGTGCCTATGAGTAAGATGAATTGCTCTAAAATATGGTTTAGAAGATAAAGCCTTTATCATTAATTTATTATTCATTAAGTTATAGTACAATTGCAGCATATCAAAGATTTATCAACTTTTGTAATCTAGCCTGGTTAATTAATTCATCTAGTCTACCTATTTATCACTACGTAAAGTTATTTATGTCATCTAACTACTTATTTATAAACTGACCTGATGAGATTACTTATTCAATCTAATCTATTAATTTACAACTGATAACCATAGATCAATTCATAGGATCGAAAACATTTCAAAAAGCAAGGATAGGTCTAGGTGATCAATTATTTTTTAAAATTAAAATAGTATGCATATCACAGAAGCAAAAGTAGAAAATAAATGTGAACATGTTAGATTTGGTTCTAGAAAATAAATAGTCTAATCTAATTGATACCGGGACCTAACTCGAGATTATAATTCAATAGAGTAAATATAGTGACTGAAAAAGTCTTGTAAAATGTCTGGCTACTGCTAACCAGACCGATATTTCAACCTACACTATAATAGTTGATATACATTTACTTAGTAAGTAGTTGATATAACCAACACGAGAAGATGATATAGCCTACACGAGTAGTTGATATAACCTACACGAGAAGTTGATATAACCTAACCGAGTAGTTGATATAACCTACACGAGTAGTTGATATCACCTATACGAGTAGTTAATGTAACCTACACGAGTAGTTGGTATAACCTACACGAGTAGTTGGTATAACCTACACGAGTAGTTGGTATAACCAACACGAGTAGTTGATATAACCTAACCGAGTAGTTGATATAACCTACATGAGTAGTTGATATCACCTATACGAGTAGTTAATGTAACCTACACGAGTAGTTGGTATAACCTACACGAGTAGTTGGTATAACCTACACAAGCAGTTGGTATAACCTACACGAGTAGTTGGTATAACCTACACGAGTAGTTGGTATAACCTACACGAGTAGTTGGTATAACCTACACGAGTAGTTAGTATAACCTACACGAGTAGTTAGTATAACCTACACGAGTAGTTGGTATAACCTACACAAGCAGTTGGTATAACTTACACGAGTAGTTGATATAACCAACACGAGTAGTTGATATAACCTAACCGAGTAGTTGATATAACCTACATGAGTAGTTGATATAACTTACACGAGTAGTTGATATAACTTACACGAGTAGTTGATATAACCTACACGAGTAGTTGATATAACCTACACGAGTAGTTAATGTAACCTACACGAGTAGTTGGTATAACCTGCACGAGTAGTTGGTATAACCTACACAAGTAGTTGGTATAACCTACATGAGTAGTTGATATAACCTACACGAGTAGTTGATATAACCTTGTTCTGTAGTTGTTTTATCCATTACATTTATTTGATTCAACCATCACGAGTTTTTGACTATCACAGGTAGTTGTTGTAACCATCGGGAATTAAAAATAATCAACTCACATATCTGTTGTTTTAACTAACGTCAATTTAACTCATATTAAATAGTACCTGCAACTCACCACGTAGGTAGGCGCACAGATAAACCATAAAATTTAGTCAAAACAAATCAAATATGATTTGATTCAACTAATCCTCTCTCTGTGTGTAGGACCAGAAATAACTTACACAAAATTTACGTGACTACCCAGTTAAAATTCGGTGCAGTATAGCGGACGTTTTACTGTAGTTTATGGCAGTCTCAGCATTTCTAAGCAGCGCTCAGCAGATAATCTCTGCTTTCTACAAATGTTTACCGCGACCTACGGAGGCCACGGCAGTATAAGGACGAGATAATCTGTGGAGGTTTGACGCGTTATTATCTGCCGAAAACTCTGGAGAACAGAGCATAGAAAATCTTCAGAGTTTATAGTCGATAATTTTGGCTAAAATCTCCAGAGATTGAAGCACCACATATTGCTCATGAAACATAATCCAACAAATTAATTTGAACAAAAATACAACTTCTTTATCGATAGTGTAGCTAATAATAGGTAATAATAGCTATAGTTAATTAATTGGTGGGTAGACCTAATATAAAATAAACATTAATCACTATTGTTCTTGGTACTCAGCTATGGTTTGGCTCATTCAGTTTTATATTAAATCTATTGTTACCTAATATTTATTTAACCACGGATATCATTGAGTAATTTGTATGCGTTTTTATATTTCTCATTTGTCAGAGTGAACCACTAAATTTTTTTAAAGTAACACTTATAGAAGATCAAAGCAATAGTGAAGTCTGACAATGTTGATATCAGGCTTTATCAGAATACAGTTTTTCTGTATCTTCTCACTGAATGAACTGAAACAGCTCTCATCAGACTCACACATCGATCATATAGGTTCTAATAGTACTTCCATGCGTACATATGACTGAGAATCGTAGTTACAGGAGACATTCTTAAGTAATTTCCAGAAATATCAAAGTGCTGATGCTTGATTATAGATGAAATGATTTACAAAGATAAATTATAAGCATACTAAACTACCATTGCATATCATGTTTTCAATTTATAAGATATTAGGTAATTATTTACCCTGATGTAGGTTATTATTTATCGAATTAAACTTTTGGCATGTGAGAATATATAAAATATATCATAGGTATATGGAATATATAATGACATTCTTATAAACAAGCTGACATTGGCCTTAGTTTAATAAGTTTACTCCAATATGTATATATTGTATAGAATGCATACAGTATACTGCGTATATATAGTTAGTACAGAAAATTAATTTGGTTCGTCTAACAACGATTCAATATTATAAGTGAAATAATTGCAATAACTAACCAGTTAAAATTATATACTAATATAATTATAACATTAATCATGTATTTGTTCTTCATCCGCGCCATTTAAATAAGTAGGTATATTGGAATACAAGAATACCAAATAACACGAAATCATTATTGAAAAAATCGGTCATTCTTAATAATTATTCAAAGATAAAATCATTTCCATGCTGAAATTATTAAAAACAGAGTTGCAAAACGAAATATATAGAACAATTATTTTGTACGTTCTAAAGAAAAATATCGGATTTTTTTATTCAGAACCATTGAACCTGCCGTATTTTGAATAGTTTCTAGTTTAAAATAAGGTTCTGTGGTGAATTAATGTTCCAAGTTATTAATTTATTGGTGAATGTGAAATTGTGTATCTAGGTATCACGTGTATAATATTTAAGAGTTCAGTGGTTATTGTATCCTATTGAAAAAAATATAGCTATGCTAGGCTATATATTATATAATATAGGTAGCCTAGCTAATTTGTACTTTTTTGGGTTTTGAAATTCACTACCTACGGTACTACCTAACTAGGTGCCTACTAGGCTACTCATGACACCAGTTATCTATCTGACAATAAATGATTTTTCACCTAGCTATGTATAATGTACTAGCACATAGGTATCAGGAAATGCACTGTAACTTGTACTCCAAGTAGCCTATGTCCAAGTTACTCCCACTGTGACATATCTATGTACCCACAGCCATAAGGCGACTCAAGTTATTAGTTATAGAGTACTACCGATGTCAGTTAAGCAAATTAGTTGGCTTCTATTTTAAATGGTCCACTCGTCCACACATTCTGATAGCTATATACCTTAGCAATGTTTCAAAGTGTGCACTGTGAACAAAGTCGCCAGTATAGCCTATATTGATACGTATCTAAAAGATGAGCGGCGCACCAGATCACGACGCAGTGCGCACCCACCATACGTTCTATTAGACAGATCATAGGTAGATTGAAAGATGATTTATGATGCCTATATGTAGAAATGTAGTGAATTTGATATTTGTTGTTTCAAGTTTATGATTGATGGTACCTGAATGATGTGAATCCACAACCAGTCTGTATTTGGTTTACAAAATTCCAATTACTTTTCCAAAAAGCTGAAAAAAAAATCAGATAAATACATACCTACCTACCAATTTCATGATAGATACTAAGATAGCTATTTGAATGAGCCACCAACATTTTTTTTATTTACCTAGCCACCAAAAATAAAAAAAATAATGGTAAGGCTAGTTATACCAACATAGGAATAAATAGCTAAAATCCACAGACTTTACTAGTATAATATTATTTTCGAATGGGAAAAATTCCACTGACAAGTGGATGGAATTTACCATGAAATACAGTCTGGGCATTATACCAGTCTGTATTTGGGGCACAAAATTCCACTGACTTTTTAAAAGTTGGAAAAATCCCCATAAATTTCTATTAATTTGGCTGATCCAGCAACTTTTTTCTAACTTATCCACCAAAAACTAATGGTAACATAGGATTATTGGAATAAATGGCTATAAAAATCCACCGACTTTGCCAGAATATTATTTTCAAAGGGCAAAAAATTCCACCGACATGTTGGTGAAAATTACCACGAAATACAGACTGGGACATTAATTGAGTCAGAGAGATAGATATTCGCAGTCGCTAGAGTCTTGACTGACTACTAGGTATATTGAATTTTCTTCAATAGTTTTGAATTCATTCCTACCTATGATCTATCCAGAATGCAGGAACTGGTAAAGTGTTCTCCAAGATATCCTACATTTTGTCTTTGACTTCTGTTCTCAGTAAAATACATGTAAATGTAGGAGGAAATTATTGGTTGTTTGCACAGAAAATGTTAATGTCACATATTCTGCAGACTGACTAGTACCTATACAAGCTATATCTATTTACCTGAATTTTACTTTGATCATTTAAAGAGATCTCTGTATTATTGTATACAAAATATGCCAGTTAATTTGTAAAGGTCAAAACTCAGATATGTCTAATTGGCTTAATGCCAGTCTACAGAATATGGGACATTTTTAAAATTTTCTGTAATAACAGTCTGAACAGTCCTTAGTTTTCTCCTATATTTGCATTAATTTTACTGAAAACAGAAGCCAAACCAGAAGATTTTTTGGAGAACAGTTTACCAGTTCCTACAGTCTGGGCTTAATGTTTTGATTTAATTTAATTTCTATGTTCCCATGTTAATTTGGCCTAAAATTTTAAGAAATGAGCCAAAATTGACATGTCTCAGAATCTTTAAATTTTGGCTTGAAATTGGCTAACAATCTGCCAGTCTCTTGAACATGGCATGATGATGATTATTCAGATTATATAAGATGCATCTTGACAGTTTCAATATATTTAGGTACCTATTCTCATGTAAATTTTGGCACTAGCTAATTAGCTATATATAATATTTAGAGTCAACATAGTTTTAAAATTTAGATAAATGGAGCAGTAAAATTAGGTTACTTTCACTAGAAACCTTTCTTTGACTGACGGAGGTCGCTTTTCTTTGACGGAGGTCGCTTTTCTTTGACGGAGGTCGCTTTTCTTTGACGGAGATCGCTTTTCTTTGACGGAGATCGCTTTTCTTTGACGGAGGTCGCTTTTCTTTGACGGAGGTCGCTTTTCTTTGACGGAGGTCGCTTTTCTTTGACGGAGGTCGCTTTTCTTTGACGGAGGTCGCTTTTCTTTGACGGAGGTCGTTTTTCTTTGACGGAGGTCGCTTTTCTTTGACGGAGGTCGCTTTTCTTTGACGGAGGTCGCTTTTCTTTGACGGAGGTCGCTTTTCTTTGACGGAGGTCGCTTTTCTTTGACGGAGGTCGCTTTTCTTTGACGGAGGTCGCTTTTCTTTGACGGAGGTCGTTTTTCTTGTCGCTTTTCTTTGACGGAGGTCGTTTTTCTTGTCGCTTTTCTTTGACGGAGGTCGTTTTTCTTGTCGCTTTTCTTTGACGGAGGTCGCATTTCTTTGACGGAGGTCGCATTTCTTTGACGGAGGTCGCATTTCTTTGACGGAGGTCGCATTTCTTTGACGGAGGTCGCATTTCTTTGACGGAGGTCGCATTTCTTTGACGGAGGTCGCATTTCTTTGACGGAGGTCACTTTTCTTCCATGTTACAAACAAGTCTGCAAAACATGCACAATCAGTCTTCAAATATTCAATTTTTGGGGCAATTCTTTCCAAAAGATTTTTAAATTTCTCTCTAAAATGGCCAGAAATCTCAAAACACTCCAATAATTACATGTAAACATAGGAATTGATTAAGAAATTGTCGCCAGATAATTCAGGACACTAATTTCAAGGCCATAATAGGCACCGGATAAATTTCACAACTTCATGCATCTTTTGCAGACTGGGTTACAGAGTATGTCAGTTAAAGCCAATTAATTGGCTTAAATTTCAAGAGGTCAAAATTCAGATATGTCTAATTGGCTTAAAATTTTGAATTAATTCCTATGTTCCCATGGACGCAGGAGGTGACTATTTTTTGACGCAGGAGGTGACTATTTTTTGACGCAGGAGGTGACTATTTTTTGACGCAGGAGGTGACTATTTTTTGACGCAGGAGGTGACTATTTTTTGACGCAGGAGGTGACTATTTTTTGACGCAGGAGGTGACTATTTTTTGACGCAGGAGGTGACTATTTTTTGACGCAGGAGGTGACTATTTTTTGACGCAGGTGGTGACTATTTTCTGACGCAGGTGGTGACTATTTTCTGACGCAGGTGGTGACTATTTTCTGACGCAGGTGGTGACTATTTTTTGACGCAGGAGGTGACTATTTTTTGACGCAGGAGGTGACTATTTTTTGACGCAGGAGGTGACTATTTTTTGACGCAGGAGGTGACTATTTTTTGACGCAGGAGGTGACTATTTTTTGACGCAGGAGTTGACTATTTTTTGACGCAGGAGTTGACTATTTTTTGACGCAGGAGTTGACTATTTTTTGACGCAGGAGTTGACTATTTTTTGACGCAGGAGTTGACTATTTTTTGACGCAGGAGTTGACTATTTTTTGACGCAGGAGTTGACTATTTTTTGACGCAGGAGTTGACTATTTTTTGACGCAGGAGTTGACTATTTTTTGACGCAGGAGTTGACTATTTTTTGACGCAGGAGTTGACTATTTTTTGACGCAGGAGTTGACTATTTTTTGACGCAGGAGTTGACTATTTTTTGACGCAGGAGTTGACTATTTTTTGACGCAGGAGTTGACTATTTTTTGACGCAGGAGTTGACTATTTTTTGACGCAGGAGGTGACTATTTTTTTGACGCAAGGTACACACGACACTATTTTTTCACACATGTTACACCCCTATTTTCTATTCTTCTATTAGCAACATGTGTAGAATTTTAAGTGCATGCTCCTGTTACAACTTGAAGTAATGCATTGAGTAGAAAAATAATGCTTAAGTCATAGTTCAGAGATGATTCCGTTATTTGATCATGATGGCCATACCAACTTAGAAAGATGATGCTGGGTGGTTATTATATACTATATTATTCAGAGTCTAAATCCTTGCTCACTCACCAGTGTCATTGTTTTCAGTCCTTTGACCAATGAGTATCTCAAATGGTCAGATAATCCAAGAAACTTTGATAGATATTTGAATTTAATGCATATTTTCCCCCATATTGTCACGTAAAAACTCAATGTTTAGGACATTAAATAGAAATTTAATTTTCATTGCATAGTATGGAAGTGGCTTATATCACTCCTATTTATTTAGATAACTGGTGTTCTATCAGTTATCTACCTATGTTCTTGTGTTAATTTTCATATATATACTGAGTGTGATCATTATTAAAAAATTATACATAGCTAACTCAAATTGTGAGTTTTTTTATGATAATCTGTATTGCTCCCTCTGGATATTGTTACTAACTAGGCTATTTTTGTATATGTTGTTGAATTTGTTTGTTATATATGTCAAAACTAATGTTTTTCTTTCCAGGAATATAATTTTTCAACACATTCCAAAAGGAAAATAGTTTGAGAAAAATTGTATGTATCAAACAATCAAGGATATTCAGTTCAAACTATAACATGTCTTTAGATGATGAAGAGGACATTATGCTATTCAATATGAAGTATTAGGTAAGTTCAGCTCTCTTTTCAATCTTCAATAAAATAATTGACACAATGGAATTTACTAGAGGTGCACTGATACCATATTTGGTAACTGATACCAGTACCAAGTCCAATACCAGTTATAGTATGATATTCAAGCTAAGGACACCAAAAATATTAGTTCTAGGTAGGTATATGTGGTTAAATTTACCACTAATTTATAAAGTTTACATTTACCTAGTTCTTTAGGATCTTCATGATATGTGATTGTTGCCTAGGTGTTTATACAAGTGTACTACCTATGCAATAATGCATCCTAACGTCATAGCAATATAACAATTCATTGTCTAACATTAGAAGTGAACTCTTACAAGTGTTACTTGCTCAGTGTAATACCTATAAATTTCATTTGTTAGAATATTTTTGTGCTATTGCAATTACCTAAAGTGTACCTAGTTTTGAACTACAGTGTACCTAGTTAGCTTTGAACTACAGTGTACCTAGTTAGCTTTGAACTACAGTGTACCTAGTTAGCTTTGAACTACAGTGTGCCTAGTTAGCTTTGAACTACAGTGTGCCTAGTTAGCTTTGAACTACAGTGTGCCTAGTTAGCTTTGAACTACAGTGTGCCTAGTTAGTTTTGAACTGCAGTGTACCTAGTTAGTTTTGAACTGCAGTGTACCTAGTTAGTTTTGAACTGCAGTGTAGCGTCAGACCGGGTGGCCTTGCGCACCTCAACATTCCGGGTGAAGTTGCGCATCGGTAATTGACGGCGAATGCGTGAAAATAATTCAAATCTGACAACACCATTGGAAAGAACCGCTCTTAAACATTCTAGTCCATAAATTTCACGAAAATCGTAATAGATTAAGTATAGATACTAAGTGTTCAAACAGAGACCTATGTTTTTCATAGCAAAATAATTATTTTGGACTAGAATCGAATCTCCGCGAACTATATATTGTAGTGTTGATAATTATGCTCAAATTTGATTGCAATTTAAGTTGGATACGCATAATTTACTGCAGATTAACGTCATGTAAGATGATTTTAATAATTATAAATTATTGAGATATAACCAATATACTAGATGCGCAAGAACACCCTATGAATATTTTAATTCACGGGTGGACTTGCGCACATTTATTAATGAAGTTAAAGAGCTCTTATTCATTAATAAACCTGTGATATTCATCCCTGATACTCCTATATCACGTTAATTCCACAGCAGCCTCACGGCAATTCTACAGTAGCCTCACGGCAATTGCACAGCAGCCTCACGGCAATTGCACAGCAGCCTCACGGCAATTGCACAGCAGCCTCACGGCAATTGCACAGCAGCCTCACGGCAATTGCACAGCAGCCTCACGGCAATTTCACAGCAGCCTCACGGCAATTCCACAGCAGCCTCAAGTTAATTGCACAGCAGCCTCACGGCAATTGCACAGCAGCCTCACGGCAATTGCACAGCAGCCTCACGGCAATTGCACAGCAGCCTCACGGCAATTGCACAGCAGCCTCACGGCAATTGCACAGCAGCCTCACGGCAATTGCACAGCAGCCTCACGGCAATTGCACAGCAGACTCACGGCAATTGCACAGCAGACTCACGGCAATTGCACAGCAGACTCACGGCAATTGCACAGCAAATTAGGGGCAGTTGCATAGAAGATTGGGGCAGATTCACGGCAGTTGCATAGCATATCGGGGTTAGATTTCCTATGCACAGTTTATACACAGGGTGAACTTGCGCACTGCGCAGTTTCACATTGGGTGTATTTGCGCGGTGCGCAAGTACACCCGGTAAGTGCGCAAAATTCACCCTGTTTATCCCCACAATCTTTGCGCACAGTTTTTCGATGATAACTTTTTTTTCTATCAAACTTAAAGAGTTGAAACTTGGTGTGCACCTAGGACTACCCTTCATCTATCTGCACACAAAAAGTCAGATTGGTGACTTCTAGTTTTTTCGTAAAATCAAAGTATGCGGAAAATGCGCAAAGCCACCCGGTCCGACGCTACGTAGTTAGCTTTGAGGTGCAGTGTGCCTAGTTAGTTTTAAAGTGCAGTGTGCCTGGTTAGCTTTGAAGTGCAGTGTGCTTAGTTAGCTTTGAAGTGCAGTGTGCCTAGTTAGTTTTGAAGTGCAGTGTGCCTAGTTAGTTTTGAACTGCAGTGTACCTAGTTAGTTTTGAACTGCAGTGTTCCTAGTTAGTTTTGAACTGCAGTGTACCTAGTTAGTTTTGAACTGCAGTGTACCTAGTTAGTTTTGAACTGCAGTGTACCTAGTTAGTTTGGAACTGCAGTGTACCTAGTTAGTTTGGAACTGCAGTGTACCTAGTTTGCTTTGAAGTGCAGTGTACCTAGTTTGCTTTGAAGTGCAGTGTACCTAGTTAGTTTTGAAATGCGGAGCATCTAGTTAGTTTTGAAGTGCGGTGTACCTAGTTAGTTTTAAACTACAGTGTACCTAGTTAGTTTTGAAGTGCGCTGTACCTAGTTTGTTTTGAAGTGCGCTGTACCTAGTTTGATTTGAAGTGCGCTGTACCTAGTTTGTTTTGAAGTGCGCTGTACCTAGTTAGTTTTGAAGTGCGGTGTACCTAGTTAGTTTTGAAGTGCGGTGTACCTAGTTAGTTTTGTAGTATTATTATTCATCTGTTGATTAATTACAACAATATCAGCTGTCTAGTTGAACATAAATATACTATTATAAGCACGAAATGTAATTATTCAGTGAATTGTTTATAATGTTCGTATCAATTTTCAGAAACATTGTCGGACCCGATTTCAAACCAGTTCATGAAACCATTGGGATCTCCCTATAGAATTCTGGCGATTGGGATTGACATAGAGGAAGTGGCATACGCTCTCACACCTGAGCACTCTACGTACCGAGGAACGGGGTACGGTCAAGAGTCCCCCAGGTCACAAGTCCCCCCGGTCACGAGCCAACCCCCCTTCCCTGTTTTTTTAATCCTTATTTACCTAGTTAAACAAATGAAGAACTACTTAGATAGAAATAACTGAAAGTTGCTAATGTAGGTTGTTGTACTGCACACTTCATGATTGTTCAATGACCTGACAGGGGGGATAGGGGGGGGGGGCGTCACGCCCCCCGATATAAATATATTTTATGTTCAATCAGTAATGAACTATAAAAGTGTCAATAAGGATTAAATAATATAAGTAAATAAGGATTAGAAAGCAGGGGGTGGGGGAACAACCCCTAGGAACACGTTATCAAAGTTGGCAGTTGGCGACCTAATCTCTTACTCTTCTCCCAATTTATATTTGTAAGTATGGTTACATTTTTTATTATTAGTAACAAGTGATACTCATTTTACAAACTTTGACAATCAGTTAGGAAGAAAAATATATAAGTAAGATTTACAATGCATAGCTTAAGTTTACCAATAAAATTTTTAAAGCTATCTACTTTACTTTTATAACCTTACCACTACTCTTTACAGTCTATTATATCGTAAATGGAAAAGAGGATGGTGTCCCTTCAGCCCCGAACTGTTGTAATTGGGAATGTATTATTTTACCATGTTTAATTTTTTAACGCTACTTGCAGTTTTGGAGAATAGCGCAAGGTTACATTCATCAACTGCGAGTTCTTAGGTTTTTGTATTAGGAAGGCTTCATTTCCCATCATCTCCTTCTTCCATCCACCATCGCCACAGGTGCTTGTGACTCTTTTCTTCACAATCCTTGGTAAGTGACAGCATTCACGGAGAAGCTTTTTTTTCCCATTCATTAGTATTGTCACTGACGGGTGGTAGATGATATTGTTTATATTGCCACTTTTCTTTCTAACTGATTCTTCCAGTCTCTTCTATTTAATTTCGATATGATCATTTTCACCCTCATGGTAGATATTGACTGGTATATTGCTGCCGAATAACGTCACATTCATGATATAAAGTATGTATGCGTTAAACGCGTCATATTTTATAGTATGAATATGTGCGTTCATATTCAGTGCAGTATTAACGCAGTCAATATCTGCCATGAGGGTATTTTTTCTCTAGTGTTTCACGCGTGGCCACGGACGCTACGCGGTCGCGCATTAGTAGTTAGGACGCGCGTGTCAGCAGTTTAGGGTAGCGCCCCAGTGTAGTTCAGTGCAGTGGGGGGACGTAAAATGAGGTCTCAAAAAGCGGACAAAAATGCTCTGTCGCGGCCCTATCGCGGCTCCCTGCCTGCCGTGATGCCGGCCCTGCGCGCCTTGTCCGCTGCTCCTATCCTGCACCGAATTTTAACTGGGTAGTATATATATAATTTTTGTAATTGGATGGTGTCCAAAGGATGAAATCAAACAAAAAAAAACTCTATTAATCGAAATAAAATATATAAGGAAAAATCTGTAATAAAGGATTATTTAAAGCATTAGATAGAATTAAGGCTAATTTTTCGAAAGTCTTGTCTGATAGAGGAGATTTCTTTGGTGCCAGTGTCATTCCAGCTGGAGAAAAAAGTCTCTCAACATTTTCTGATAAGTTGAGTTGGAAGAAATTCACCATAAAAATGTCCTTGTCACCTTGACGACGAGCAATCACGATTGCAAATGGTACCAGCACATCAACATATTTAACTATGAACTTCACATCAGTAGTTTTGAGAGGGTGGCAAACCAAGCTCAGTCATCAATTGGTGAAGTTTTCCCTTATGCATTATTATCACGATAAATGAATCATATAATGAGTTTCAACGAGCAGGACACGGTAGACGTAACTGACACTCATTTTTCGTTGTTGATAATTTCGGCAGATTTTGGTTATTAACTTTTTTTCCACAGAGTTGTATATTCAACCATAGACGAGTTATTAATTGAAGAAAATGATGCAACTTTTATAACTTTACTTAGGGCTGAGAGGTGACATGGTGTGTGCTATCATCAGCAACGGTACTAGGACAGAGTATCGTAAAACAACGTGTCGAAAGACAGAGTATAAAAAATTCGATCGAATTCATAATAATAGAGAATCGATTGAATGGAATTTTTTTTAACTTTTATTTAAATTGCTATTCATGGTACCACTTTGATTAGAAATTGATTAATAATTATATATACTATATTTTCTTTTCTGATGTGTCTGAAAATGTAGAACGTACCAATTAATAACTTGAAACTTAGTAAACTTCTTCCAAAAATATTTTATAGAGCATAAAATTGCTGTTTGTTCAATGTAACACAATAATTATGGAAATATAAGTGTCTATTAATTACTCACCTATACTCTGTGAAAGCAAAGCTATGGTTGGACTTTAAAACCTTTAATAAGTTTACAGCTTTAAACTTTAAACACTGAATCACTGTTTAATAATAGGGTTATATAGTAGGTACTAATGCAAATTTTCTCTCATAACTAATAGAAAATGAGATATATATTAAAGGAGTGACAATTATAAAAAACATTTCTTCGCTTTGGTTACCGTTTGTTAATTAAACTGAGTTGTGATATGGTAATTGAAGCGTGGTGATGCCTGTACAACAAACTAGCGGATACAACAAACTATATTAAATGAAATCTTATGAATAATTGCATTATCCAATTTATATAAGAAATTATGTAAAATGAGAGAGAAATGTAAACTAAATAAAATCATTTCGTTATATGTATGGGTTATTTATTAATTGCGTATATCTATTTTTGATAATTTTAATTTTAATCAAAAAAATAAAACGAGAAATAACAGAAAAAGATGTAACTGTCGAACTAATGGGGCGTCGCAGTACTTCTTAGATTTGTAATTAGTTTCAGATTTGATTGTAAAGTCTGTGCTAAAAAAATTGATGTGAATAGTTATAGAAAACTAGATACAATGAAGACTATTCTAATTTCATAAAATGATTATTTAATTGAAAAAAATATTATATTCACTTTAATTGAAGCCAAAAAAATCATACCGTTTCTAAATTTGTTTCCCATCAAAATTGGTAAGTTAGTCACCATTAATTTTGCATTAAAGTTTTCATAAAAAAATAAAGCTATCGAAATGTTAAAGTCACCGCTTTAATTTTAAAGAAAACGATTTTGGTCTAGTAGGAAACTAATAAGTAGAGTTTCTTACTAGACCAAACAAACTTGGAACGTAACTCTGGTCTACTACGAGGTTTTGCTGTACCCACAATCTTATTTTCTTTTGTTCTTCATCTAAAATAGTTACATTCTTACTTTCTATTGGCTACAACCTAACTCATTCACTTTACAGGAGTACTGTAACTATGAAATTTGTTTCTTATATGACCCATCTCAGAACAGAAAACTTATAGTAGTTTAAAAGAATAATAGTATTTATTCATGAAAATAATATGTTCTATTAAAAAATAATTCATTACGAGAATATTTTCTCATATAAAGAATATTATTTATTTTAATTAGCTCCAGACTATTTTTTTATGCAAAATGCATAATATCGCATCCCTAGTTATTACAGTAGTAAATGGTCTTTAATTAAGTTAATACAGTAGACTCTTTACGAAATGGGTAAATAATATAATTGTCTTGGGGCCCGATTGTCGTTGGCCTAATTGTCCTCCTGGGCCCAACTGTCAGCATGCCCAATTGTCCTGGGCCCAACTGTCGGCGTGCCCAATTGTCCTGGGCCCAACTGTCGGCAGGCCCAATTCTCGGTTCACGCTTATATTAGGAGGGGGGGGGTGTACACCTAAACACACGGGGCGAGTGTGTGTTTTGTTCATCTCGTGTACGTAGTGATGCAGTCAGTGAGAGTGGTTCACCCAGTGGTAATTCACCCAGTTGTGATTCACCCTCATGGGCAGTTCACCCGGTGGCAATTCACTCACATGGACAGTTCACCCAGTGGCAATTCGCCGTGCACCGTTGCTTAGTGGGTTTCTCCGGTCGATTATTGAATTTAGGTCATTAATTATCTTTACTAGCATTAATCTTCATGACTGAAAACTCTTCAATTCCATGTTTCAGCTCATTCGCAGTCTTATTAGTTAGTTAGAATGACCATGCAATTTTAACAGCTGAAGTAAAATTTAAGGTTTCTTTCTGTAGTAGTTCACGCTGGATTCTGACGTCTGCAATGCCTTCAACAAATTTATCTCGAAGTGCATTGTCTAGGAACGTACCGTTATTGCAGCTAGCAACTAGTTTTTTTAAACCTGCAACATATTCCGCAATAGATTCACCACTACCCTGCCTTCTTCTCAAAAAATTGAAGCGCTCAGCTATTTCACTTTTAGCTGGTGAATAGTAATTTGTCAGAACTGTTAACTATCTGATCAAATGTCTTGCTTGCTGGAAGAGCAGGAGATACTAAATCTCTCAGCACACCATAACACTTTTCGCCAATAAGTGTTAATAAAACAGGCACTTGCTTAGATTCTTCAATCGAATAAGCATCAAAGAATACGCGTAGCGTTTCAACATAAATTTTAAAATCGCACACTGATGGTTGAATTCGGATATGGAACCCATTTTAGGCATTGTGAACTCTTTATCTTGTCGCCAATGTTATGTATTCACAAGGTATAGTAAAACTCTAATAGGTCAGGGTAGGAAAACACACAGTTATTGATCACTGTACTATATCGGAATTCAGACTGACAATATGGGTATAAAACTAGCATGACATAAACTTTGAGGATACTTGGTCTATCAATTTCCTAGAGAGTAAATAGGATGAATTAACTAGAAGATAATGAGTTAATTTTAATAAATGTATATATGAGTATATAATATCCAGTTTTCGATAGGAAGTGGTTAGAAAGAATCTCTTCAGTAATCAGTGTACTGTGACATTTAAATTGAATGACGTGGGAAATGAAACAAATCCTTCCTAGCCACTACACGGTACACTGAAACAAATCCTTTCTAACCAGTACACGGTACACTGAAAGATCCTTCCTAGTTACTTCCTACCAAAAACTGAAAATCTATTTGTAACTTGCTATCACCTACCGTGTCATATCTGTTATTGTGTCTTTACCCTATGTAAGTGTTTTTGTTTATTTTTCAGTTTATCTTTCGTTTCTGTAGGTACCATTGAGGTCTCATTCGAAGGATCAGAGTACCAGCTCTTTGACATCTTTACCAACTGTAGTTGCTTTACAGGTGATGAACCGGTTACTCTAGGTACTTGGACGGAGGAAAGTACCGATGTGGGGGGTGAGTAAATTACCATCAGTTATTAGTAACTGAAATTACTGACAAAAAACTGGTAATGAAGAACCAGATATATTATGGTATTATTATTGTACTAGTTTGTAGAAGGAAATTCAGTATCGAATATTCTGTTACATTATTTCTAGTTCGAATGTAGATACCGTTTAATAGCTATAATTCTGTCTAACTTATTATAGTTTGATTCCATTTTCAAAAATTATCACTCTTTCTTCATTCACTCTTTTTCTGTTTCAGAAATTCCTTCTGCCATATGCACACCAAGTGACAGCCTAGATGGCGCTAGTTCTTCTGATGCGAAACTAAGCACTTCAGGGAGAGGTAAGACCTCTCATCCCATCACAAATAAATAAATGTATACAGATGTGATACCACTGTACAGATAGAAAATTTAATCTCAGTACAAATGAAAATCCGTTAGTAAAACAGTTACATAATGAAATAATTTATAAATATATCTAACTCTCATCTTTACTATCACAGAATATAGAAAACAGGAAGTTACTTTATCTCAATCCTGGTAGTCTGTACAAAGGGTAAATAATGAATACATTCTTCTAATAGGCCTAAGGGATTTTTTGACTGCGCACATCGTTTTAGAACCAGTACACTAATACATACCTACATAATACTAAAATACTCAAAATTATATACATTATACTAATATACTGTCATCTGTTCAATGAAATCACTATAACAGTATTACACATTATATTCAAGATGGTGTAATACAATCAGATAAATGGAACAAAATTATAGCCGATAATTACTTGTCATCATTTCTTACTTATTGGAAATTTCCAGTCTATAAATAAATTCCTTTGATATATGTATATTGTTTATACATATATACAAAGTATTTGATATGAACATTTTAAAAATCGGTTGCCTGGCAGGCTGGCCAAAAGATATCTGCCGAACCGTCATTTGGCCGGAAAACATTTTCAGAACGGATAAATTTAGTCGACAGATATTTGGTTTGCGATTTATTTTTTGTAAAATTTATATCTTTGATACAAACTATTTTGTTTTGACACTATTTGGTTTGAACATTTATCACAACTGTATATCAAAAGTAGTTAAAGTATGAGATCAAGTAACACGTGGTGATTTTTCCGTTAGTTTCTTATTCAGCTTATAGCTACATGGTGGATTAGGATGAGAAGAAACAACCTCTTTTCTGTTCAGTATTGGATGAGTCTTGTACGTGAACAGTCTTTGTGGTGATACAGTTAGTCTGTTAAATATATTTATCTAATTTAAAGTGGTAAAGTGCTATAAGTAAGAACAACAAAAAACACAAGGTAAGTTTTCATCAAATTATATATAGGTAAATAGTTGTAATTTATATTGTATTATCGGAGAATTTTATTGTGACTACACTGGAATAAATAACCCTGGAGATTCCAATCAATATTTTGAAATAGTATCTCCTCATTCCTCTAGTATTATCGAAATATATTTATCCCGGGTAATAATAAAAGTTTTAATTACACAAAGTTGTAATGTTATGGTAATACAACAATTTATTTTTTTGATATCATCTATTATCTATATTCATGAGATTTACGTATGTACAGTTGTACACAAAAGTTCATTAATCAAAACACGTGTGTTTGTAATGTCTAAGACTCGTTCTTGTACACTGAGTTTCACGTCAGCCCAAGTCATGGCAGACGAGATTTTTAACAAATTGAGACATTGGAGATCCTGAATGGGTTCCACATACGTAAGATATTCCGAATAGGCTCGTCATAAAAATAAGGAGAAATATCATTTATACCAAATTTGGAAGGGTAAAGTCTAAGCATTATATAATGTGCAAGGAAATTCATCAAATAATTACTTTTGTAAATTTTCGTTTGAATTTTTGTTATTTTAATGGATTTTCAATCTTTTTCTCACATTTTTACTTTTTTCTATCTGAGAAAAATTTATGTTTCTTACCCCAGAATTCAATATTTCTGTTTTGTGTTTGATTAACAATGAGTATGTTTTGATTCTGTTTAACATGACGTCATCACCGTTAATGAGACGTCATTACGGCTGAAATATTAATTGAAATATCATTAATTACATTTGTAAAGTTTTTATCACTATAAGATAGTAAATATATAAAGAAATCCTTAATTTTTCAAAACTACTAAGCCTGTAACTTTAGTTTCTAGTTTGCTGTTTTGATGACGTCACATACACAAAACAGCTCGATTACCAAAACGTGTTTTACAGTTTATACTAGGATTGGAGCATGCATGTGGGTGACTCCATAGAGGTATACAAACCCCACCTAACTCTCCTAACCATTCAGTACTTAGTTCGAAGCTATGATAACCAGTTGGTTTAAAACCGTGTGTCCCGTGTGTATTGGAATTATTGCGTCACTAAGTTGTAATTGATTTTGTGTTTTAACTAGTTTCTCTACGAGGAAGATATATCAAATCTAAAAAGGGAATTTAACTGTCAGCACTTATAATAGTATGTATCTTATATAGCGTGAGGTTTTCATTTAAACTTCACAACCTGATTTTTCTTGTTAGATATAGAGTATTTCAGCTGTACTTCAATGTAACATAAAAATATTGATTATCACGGTACGATAATCATTGTGAAATATTTCCTATTCCCTCTCACTAGGAGATCGGAACGGAATGTGTATCTGTTTATTTATCTAATTTATTACTGGTAAGTATGTTTCAGTAACAGTTTCATAAGTATTTCCATATGATGTTTATATTAAACTTAGACATTATGTATAGAGGAAAATAATTTACACATGTTAAAAATTGATACAAAAATGTGTATTTGGCAAATTCGTATTGAATGTCACAGAT
>CANNZV010004432.1:0-41125 GCA_947561585.1 Caprella mutica | reverse complement strand
TTATGTGGTTTGCTGAATAATGATCGTAGACTTTAGTTCTATAGCATTATTGTAATAAACTGATTTTTTCCCCGGAGCCTGGATGAGGACCCTTTAAAGGATCCCCAGCTATAAGCAGCGAAACTAAGTCATCAATTAATTAATTTAAAACAGTTGTGTTTAATTACTTCAATAAGTTAGATACCTAGGTGCGATTAGTTTTGACATTTTTCGAGTAGTACAACTTTGTAAAAATAATTGTATTCATTTATTTATCAATTATAAAATTATGATAATTATCCCGCAAACCGCATACAATTCGGTTCAGTATATATTTTATTATTTGCTTTTAAAGTTTTTTAATAGTCTGTGAGCAACAATTGAGCGAATCTCCAACCTGACGCTGAGAAAGAAGATTGTACACTCTTTGTTTCGATTTCAAATTTTGATTTTTAAACAAATAATGCGTTTTTTGGACTTCTTTCAAGATATTAATTGTTTCTAAAAGTATATAAAACGTTTTCTATAATAAGTTTATCCAAATTTAAACCTTTTAAACGAATAGTAAATAGATTTATTAAACCAAATACCTAGTTGACAATCAAAACAATGGTGTACATTCTTCTTCTTCAGACTGAAAATTAGAAAGTCGGAAGTAAAGTAGGTTTTTGTAGAGTTTGGATTATAAAAATCTCTAAAAGCATATAAAATTAAAAATATGCTATCAAATTTTATGGGGTTTTGCAGTAAAATGATAAGAAACATTAGCCTCGTTGATTTAAGCAATATAAAAATTTGCTTGGAGGTGACCTTTAAAGCACTTGTTCTTAAAGAATTTTTCTCGCGCACCCCTTGCTTTCTCAGGCACCCCTCCTCTCTGAGCATTGTTTTGCATTGAAATAGATTGAAAAGCTACAATTAGAATATATTTGGTTACTATGATTTGAGAATTAAATATGCAAATTGAAAAAGTAAGTGAAATGATTGTTTTATTTACATATGTAATATTATTTATTTAGGTGAGGAAAATTAAAATCCATTAGAAATTAAAGAAAACCAAATAATTTGTGATAATAATGCAGTATATTGCATTGTAGTTATATAAATATTTAGAAAATGTACAATTGTAAACTAATAAATAAAACTAATCAATTACGGGGTAGCGACACTTACATATAATCCCGACACAGAAATAAAATTCGATATAGAAAGGTACAGTTTTTTTACACTTGTTAATACAATGGAAACACCATTTTCTTTATATTCAGTGTTAGAATATAGGGAAATATACTTCATGTATATTCTGCATGATATTAATAGCAAGAACAGAACTTATAAACAACAGCCATCTCATGCAACCCCTATAAACAATCCATGCCTCGAAAAGGGTGCCGCTCACCCCCATTTAAGAACCACTGCAAGTTTAAAGGGAACCGCTGGTCTAACAAGATGGTTTATATTTTTTGGATCATGACTAAAGTAATGAACGGAATGTGATATATGCAATGTAGGATAGTTTAGATTTAGAATACTGAATTTAGCTGAAGGGACAATTTTCTCATCTTGTTTCTTGTGATGTAGAACGGGTGTTTTCCCAGTACAAAAATACATTAGCAGATAATAGAAGATTCACTTTTAAAAACCTGAAATATATACCATTCAGTAATAAAGTGTAATTCCACTATTTGAAATTGAATGTGTATTTTTGAAATTGACTTACTATCAAATAAGTCTAAATTGAAAACAGCTTTGTTATATTTTATTTTCTAACGTTAAACATTTCGCAGTGAATATAAAACCTTTGTATTATCGTAAATTCCATTCAAACCTACAAAGTACAGTTACATTTAAAACATAACTATATACAGATTAACTTTTTTTTTTAATTCCGTAATTAACTTTGGGCATACAATATGCACACTATATTAAAAATGTTCTGTCATATAACCTATGCATATTTCCAATATGCATTTTAGTTCTGCATATATGCACATTGACATTTTGCATATTATATGCTGAAATAGGCATCTAATATGCTACATAACGCGTCAAAAAGAATGTATATTTTATTCTGCATATTGTCACATCCCTAATTATAAATGAAACAAAGAAATTAGTACTGTTTCTAATTCGAAAAAATATACAAATAAAATGTGTACATTTTTCAAAAGTTATTGAAAATTGAAACAACCCGCCTCCCACCACTTCAATTGATTGCCCACATCAAACCATTCAATAAAAAGTAAAAGATTTTATATCCTTTTTACACGAAAATACAAATTACATTATACTTCTGAAATTAATGCATATGTGTATGTATGTAAGTACCACTGAATGCATATTTACATATGCTGGTTGCATATATTTCTTCAGAATTGCATATTTGCTGACAGCAGTTATACATATGCAGTCATATTTATGTGTGCATATTCACATTTCATGCTTATGCAGTTTTTGTAAATATGTTCGTGTATATCGGTACAGCCCTAGTAATTACACTTTCATGTAATCGTTCCTTCCCACATTTGAAGAGAAAACACCTACTAGGTGAACAAAGATGATTGTAAATTATGAATTCGAATTAAGAACTCATAAGGTGGCCCACAATACCGAATACCTAATTCAGAAGATGTAAAGATGGTTACACACGTTCATGCAAACTTGACAAGTCTACTTGCGCAAGTATATTGTGCAAGCAAACTTGAGGGTCTGTAAGACGAGACTTGCACAATTATAGACTTGTACAAGTGACTTTAGGAATGAATTTGAATCCTGTCACCTGTGCAAGTCTGACTTGTGAAACGTAGTGTGTGTACTGAGGATATTGAAGACTTGAGAACAATTACGCTAAATGTAAAAGAAAAGGAGTTTATTTCTACATATGAATCTAATGAATTCTATCAATTTGAAAGAAATTTCTCATTGTTGAGATCGTTTTGTAGTGAAACAGGCAAAATATAATTTTGATAGAAGAAAAGCAAAATTGTTTTTAATTTAGAATGTATACTAGTGTATATATTTGTAGAAACCTAATTTTAAAATAAATTAAATGTATTGCCATTATTTTAACCTTCAACTAAAGTTAGTGTTAACATGAGAACATGTTTTCCTTTTTTCAACCACTCTTTACACCGCTCATTTCGTATCTTCTTTTGAGAATTTAGTTCATGTACAGGACAAAAAGCTGTAAAAGCAGGCGCGTCATCATCTGAACTCGACATAGTTACAATTTCAACAGGAGGCTTGTAAAAGTATACTTGTATAGTGTGGTGGCGAAGGGAAATACTCCAAAACTTGTGTAAATACTTGCGCAAGTAGACTTGTCAAGTTTGCATGAACGTGTGTAGCCACCTTAAGAGTGAGAGATCAAATTTCGATCGAAACTTCTGTAACTGTTTCAGTGATAAGTTTTTTTTTTAAAACATTAATTAAGTTTTTCCTGTATTGCGGATCATTAATAAATTAATGTTTTTAATGTGCTAGCGTTTAGAGATTTACACTGAATTAACTTAAAGAATATAATTATTCACCTTTTAATACATCGTTCAAAATTCAAAGCAAGCAAATCATTATATCGACCAAGTTGTTGGAGTTTTGAATCCTATTTGCTAAGTTATATTTGAACTAAATTATGAACTTCGGTCCTCAAATTTTCGGCGTCAAAGTAATTTACTGTAACTGATCAGCCCTTAAATAACCTAGTGTTTCCCTGTGCTGCCGGTTCTTTAGATACCGGTTACTAGTGCTAAGTCACGTCATGCCTCATAATTTATCTAGGGTATCTGCTAAGTGTAGTATTTTGTTAATGATCAACTCTGTGATTTTGATGAGAGTACCTTCATTATGAGTGGGATGTAGCTATATTGTAAACTGAGTACTGTTTATGGTCTAACATAAGTTATAGTGTAATAATTCCTGTTTTGTGTCTAACAGGAGTTTCAAAGAATTACATAACTATCAGAAGATGACTAGCGGAATACGTTTATTCCCAAGAGGCGAGTAAACTTTTAACTTTAACTTTAAATTCTACATTCAAAATATATTAATTTGATCTATACTGAAAAAAGCTGATTCCTAAATTGAGCAACTTTAGCTCAACCGGTTAGAGCAAATTTTTTTGTTCGCTTTAATGTGATTTTAAACGGGTATTTCGTTTGCAAATAAAAATAACTATATATTCTATTTTCAGAATGGAGATACTCAAGTGAAGTAGAAATCTTCTATGTTGCGACTATTTCCATCTTTTTCTTGGTTGTGATCTTCATCTATTGCTATAGAATGGACATACCAGGTCGAATTTGGAGGTGGATCGGGTCCTTTTTCAGGAATGAGTCTAACAACACTGAAGTGGAGATGAGAGCTGAAGAACCCTTCCTTGTAGACATGGCTCCTCAACCGTAGTGAGGTGATGTTCCTATTTTGGAACCCAGTTCAATTCTAATGGGAATTGGAGTATAGAAATTTCTATCCCAGTTGTTAAAGCTTGTAAAATTGCTGTAGGTTATCATATTTAGTTGATTTTTAAAACCTCAACTTTTCTGTAGATTCAAATTTTAATGTTCTTCTTTTCAGCCTCTTATTTTTAAATTGCTGTAATATACTCTCATTGCAGTGGAGTTTCATATAATTTTAGAAAATTTAATTTTGAACTAATGGATTTTACTCTGGAATAACTTTATTTTGATTTTGTTCATTACAAATTTCACTTTATTCTTATTGTTCAAAGTTACGTTTTCTCTATAAATAGAATATAGGTTTTTGTATGAAAATCTTACTAGCTTTTCAACCGTTAACATATTGAAGCCTAGAATTGTTGTACTCTCTTTATTGAATTATATTTATTATTACCTTCGCACAATTTTCCTGTTAAACCTTTATTTATTTGTAGACATAATATAGCAAAATAGAATTAATTGAGCAAATTTTATCACATCCGTGAGAACTGACTTTATGAATCCATTTGAATATCGCACCAAAATTAACTAATTAAAAATATTTTCCGTATAAAATTTTATTTCTGCTAAAATTCCCTAGTAACCTATTACTTAATTAAAAAGTTTCTTAAATTGTCCATAAATCTAACGAAAGCAAGATCTTGAAATTTTGATGACTTCAATTCTCAAACCTTAATGATTGCCGGTTTCTCTACATAGAATTAATACGCAAACTGAATGAATGTGAAATACAAATTTATATGCCGTTAAAATCATCTGCACAGAAAGGCTGTGATAAATTCTAGTAATTTAGCAATTTCAATAAATGTCTGAATATAAAACTGAACAAGTGTTGACTAATTTATTCAGAACTGATAGCATTCAATATAATTTTTAAATGGACTAACTAAAAATTAGTTTTAACTAGTGTTTTGGCTTTATCATAATACTTACAGGTTAATTAAAACTTTTTCTCATAAAAACAATGTATTCAAATCCAGAAATGTATTTGCAAACTAAAATTTGAAATAAGCAAATAGATTTAATTACAAATAGAAAATGATTATAATTAGGGATATTACATTGTGCATATTGCATATATGCAGTCTTCTGCATATATTTCAAGAGCATATAATATGCACGTGTGCATATATGCAACTGCAAAATATGCACTTCTTGGTCAATTTTTAACATGTAAATGTCTAATCTATGCCATTTTCTTCTGGACCCCTGCATAAAAAACTATTTTAACTGTAGACCAAATTATATTTCATCCAACTAATTATTCCAAATTAAAAAGTTTGTAGGAGGAATATTGAAACTACAAATGTATTAATAAATAATATGACACTTGGTATTTAGTAAATACTAGTAGTTATTGATAAATAAATGAATACCTAGGTACAACTATTTTAGAGTTGTACTACTAAAAAAATATCCACTTAGCCTATAGCACGTATATATGCATATAATTTATTTAAATAATTAAACACGAAACTGTTTAAATTTACATTAACCATCGCTGCTTATAGCTGGGGATCTTTAAAGGGAACCGATGGTCTAACAAGATGGTTTATGATTTTCGAGTCCTTACTAGGGCTGTGACATGGCTTATTTCGCATATGCTCGTGAAAGAATATTAATATAAAAAGTTGAAATTATTATTTCTTAAATGTATAGTTTATTTATTAAAATAGGATAACATTAACCGTTTCAAACGGATTCGTAACATTAGAAATTTGACATGTTTTGACATTTATTTAAAGGTCCCCTCCAAGCAAATTATTTTATTGCTTGAACCAACGAGGCTAATGTTTCTTATCATTTTACTGCAAACCCCATAAAATTTGATAGCATATTTTTAATTTTATATGCTTTTAAAGATTTTTATTATCCAAACTCTACAAAACCTACTTTACTTCCGACTTTCTAATTTTCAGTCTGAAGAAGAAGAATGTACACCATTTGTTTTGATTGTCAACTAGGTATTTGGTTTAATAATTCTATTTATTATTAGTTTGAAGGTTCAAATTTGGGTAAACTTATTATAGAAACGTTTATATACTATTAGAAACAATTAATATATTAAAAGAAGGCCAAAAACGCATTGTTAGTTTAAAAATCTAAATTTGAAATCAAAACAAAGAGTGTACAATCTTCTTTCTCAGCGTCAGGTTGGAGATTCGCTCGATTGTTGATCACAGAGTATTAAAAAACTTTAAAAGCAAATAATAAAATATATACTGAACCGAATTGTATGCTGTTTGCGGAATAATGATCGTAGACCTTAGTTCTATAATATTATGTAATAAACTCATTTTTTTCCCGGAGCCTGGAGAGGACCTTTAACATGAAATTTGAGCGGAAAATTCAGTCTTGGAATATTCGGTCTCAGGTATAAATGAAGCTTATGAATAAGATGAATCGGGGGCGTGTCGCCCCCGAACCATCCTGCCACCTCATTAAACAATCAGGATATGTGCAATACAACAAACTCATTTATGTTAAGAGGTCATTTATAATTTTAAGACCGAATATTCCGAAACCTAAATTGCCAGCCCCCTGTTGTGTAATTCTAAGCAAAGAATCAACCATGCATGTAAAAAAAAAAAACTCAAAATCAAACTATTTTCAAGAATGACAGACAATTTTATTCCTTCATTTCGAGTAATAACGATCAACATGTTTCACGTAGGAGTCTACAGTGTGCCCAATAAGGCTATGCTTCTACTGTCTAAAATTTTATAAGTATAGTAAACAGCGCATAATGTTTTTGAGATACTGTCTCTACTGGGTAAGTTTCTATCGAAACAGTGTTGCAAGTTTTTCACGATAACTCCTCTCTGATTGGTCAGCTAGAAGGAGGAGCCAACATGGGGCGGACCACTAAACCGTTAGTGCTCCGCACTTTGTTGGCCTTCCCTCCTTGCATACAGTTATGCACTCAGAGAGATTCCGATGCACCCAGGTGAATCGAGTTCCCAGGTAACATTGAACCTTCCCAGAAGATTCCAGGAACGTTCCATTGGAACGTTCCCTGAATGTTCCACTGGAATGTCCCCTGAATGTTCCTTTTCTGACACATTCCAGGAATATTCCAATGGAATCTTCAAAAATATTCCCTTTGGAACATTCCCTGAAGACTCCATTGGGACATTCCTTGAAGACTCCATTGGAACATTCCCTGAAGACTCCATTGGAACATTCTCTGAAGACTCCATTGGAACATTCCCTGAAGACTCCATTGGAACATTCCCTGAAGACTCCATTGGAATATTCCTTGAAGACTCCATAGGAACATTCCCTGAATACTCCATTGGAACATTCCCTGAAGACTCCATTGGAAAATTCCTTGAAGACTCCTTTGGAACATTCCCCGAAGACTCCATTGGAACATTCCCCGAAGACTCCATTGGAACATTCCCTGAAGACTCCTTTGGAACATTCCTTGAAGACTCCATTGGAACATTCCATGAAGACTTCATTGGAACATTCCATGAAGACTTCTTTGGAACATTACTTGAAGACTCCTTTGGAACAACTTCTGAAGACTCTTTTGGAACATTCTCTGAAAACTTCTTTGGAACATTCTCTGAAGACTCCTTTGGAACATTCTCTGAAGACTCCTTAGGAACATTCTCTGAAAATTCCTTTGGAACACTGTCAGAAGAATCCTTTGGAACAATGTCAGAAGAATCCTATGGAACACTTTCAGAAGACTAAATTAAAACTGTGAATTTATAGTGGGAATGTTAAATGTCACCTGAGTCAAGATGGTAGTAATCTACTATATAAGCTATAGTGAGTCAAGATTTGCTTCGGAATCAATGGTAATATATTTTTACTAATATCTAATGGTTTTACAGTATACTCTCGCATCCTATTTTCAATGACTTTTTCCATCAAGAAAATATAAAGAAGACATCATGGAAGAGGGTGGAAGTAAAACTAAGCTCCATGCACTAGGTCGACTACTCTGATATCACAGGTAACAGTGTCGACCCATCGCACTCTGGCAATATTGCAGAAACCAAAATGAAAATGATTTCAAGGAACTATAGGAAGAAATGACAGACGGTAAAAATAGAGGAATAACAGTTTATAGTAAATAATCACCTAAAAAACAGAAAACATGATAATTGAAAATGTAACCAATAGATTTATTGAAAAACAAATATTGTGCTATTTTTGGATAAAAACTAACTATTCAAATGGATTCTTCATCTATAGTTTAATTAATATAGATTATAGGGAAATGATTAGCGAGTAAGAGGATATTTTATTCAGGTACCTGACACGTATAGCTGCTCAAATTCCATTACCATGAAGGCTATAAAAAACGTTTAAAAAATCTATTAAAATACTTGAACAAAAAATCTATATAACTAACTACAAAACTTAATATTTATCTATAACATTCTATCTAACAAAATTTCTAACTTAGACTATATATTTAACTCTTTATTTACAAACGTTCTATAGCTGCAAGATTAGGATCAGTAGTCTGAAAATTAGGATCAGTTATCTCAAAATTAGGATCAGTTATCTCAAGATTAGGATCAGTTATCTCAAGATTAGGATCAGTTGTCTCAAGATTAGGATCAATTGTCTCAAGATAACTTGTCAGTTGTCTTAAGATAACTTGTCAGTTGTCTCAAGATAACTTGTCAGTTGTCTCAAGATAACTTGTCAGTTGTCTCAAGATAACTTGTCAGTTGTCTCAAGATAACTTGTCAGTTGTCTCAAGATAACTTGTCAGTTGTCTCAAGATAACTTGTCAGTTGTCTCAAGATAACTTGTCAGTTGTCTCAAGATAACTTGTCAGTTGTCTCAAGATAACTTGTCAGTTGTCTCAAGATAACGGGTCAGTTGTCTCAAGATAACGGGTCAGTTGTCTCAAGATAACGGGTCAGTTGTCTCAAGATAACGGGTCAGTTGTCTCAAGATAACGGGTCAGTTGTCTCAAGATAACGGGTCAGTTGTCTCAAGATAACGGGTCAGTTGTCTCAAGATAACGGGTCAGTTGTCTCAAGATAACGGGTCAGTTGTCTCAAGATAACGGGTCAGTTGTCTCAAGATAACGGGTCAGTTGTCTCAAGATAACGGGTCAGTTGTCTCAAGATAACGGGTCAGTTGTCTCAAGATAACGGGTCAGTTGTCTCAAGATAACGGGTCAGTTGTCTCAAGATAACGGGTCAGTTGTCTCAAGATAACGGGTCAGTTGCCTCAAGATAACGGGTCAGTTGCCTCAAGATTAGAGCAAGTTGTCTCAAGATTAGGGCAAGTTGTCTCAAGATTAGGGCAAGTTGTCTCAAGATTAGGGCAAGTTGTCTCAAGATTAGGGCAAGTTGTCTCAAGATTAGGGCAAGTTGTCTCAAGATTAGGGCAAGTTGTCTCAAGATTAGGGCAAGTTGTCTCAAGATTAGGGCAAGTTGTCTCAAGATTAGGGCAAGTTGTCTCAAGATTAGGGCAAGTTGTCTCAAGATTAGGGCAAGTTGTCTCAAGATTAGGGCAAGTTGTCTCAAGATTAGGGCAAGTTGTCTCAAGATTAGGGCAAGTTGTCTCAAGATTAGGGCAAGTTGTCTCAAGATTAGGGCAAGTTGTCTCAAGATTAGGGCAAGTTGTCTCAAGATTAGGGCAAGTTGTCTCAAGATTAGGGCAAGTTGTCTCAAAATTAGGGCAAGTTGTCTCAAGATTAGGGCAAGTTGTCTCAAGATTAGGGCAAGTTGTCTCAAGATTAGGGCAAGTTGTCTCAAGATTAGGGCAAGTTGTCTCAAGATTAGGGCAAGTTGTCTCAAGATTAGGGCAAGTTGTCTCAAGATTAGGGCAAGTTGTCTCAAGATTAGGGCAAGTTGTCTCAAGATTAGGGCAAGTTGTCTCAAGATTAGGGCAAGTTGTCTCAAGATTAGGGCAAGTTGTCTCTAGATTAGGGCAAGTTGTCACTAGATTAGGGAAAGTTGACTCTAGATTAGAGCAAGTTGTCTCTAGATTAGGGCAAGTTGACAATGCTCATGGATACAGAAAAGCTACATCGTGAATACAGTCACTTACCAAGGTATATGACGATAAAGGACAAAATTGTCTCCCAATAAAGCCTATACGATCCTGTCTACCTAACACAAAATCTCTAAGACCTCGTAGTTGAAGAGCATATCTCTAGCATTATCCTCTAAGACTGCAAGTAGCGTTAATAAAATTATAAACTTGGTAAAAGTAAAAAAAGACAATCCATAATGAAAATTACAACACGTAAAAACCCAAGAGACGCTACTCTCATTCTCTTCCATTAGCCATATACAGCTTCAGGATAGATCCCTACCAGGCTTATTAAACAAATTGTAAATAGTCATAATTTGAGGTTCACTATTTAGGGTCAGTTACGAATTATCGATATTTCCACATTCTCGATCATAGAAGTAAAAATTATAAAATTGAACGTTTTAGATTGGTGACCAATAAAAATAACGTATACAAAAAGTTATATTAAATATATTCGTTTTATAGGTAGTATAATCGAAAATGTGGAACTGTGCATCAATTTGTAACTTACCCAGCATAGCTGAGTAAATAGTCTCGTCGATTACTGAACATGAGACACCAGATTTACCGAATAGAGGGGAAACCTTAGGAAGGGGATAACTTCATTCATTCTTCTCGTCCATTTTCCTGTTCCTCGCACCCACAGTCCGACCACAGAGTAGATCTCTGAAGTTGAAAAAGCCATTCTCCTATAAGATGTCCGTCTCAAAGTATCTGTAATTGAAATTGGCTTAGCTATTATTCTGCAAAAATTAAAGTGATGTAGCAGCTGCAAATAAATAGCATTGGATATAATTAAAATAAATTAAGAATAGAATAGACTGTAACCCTATTATTAGTTAAAAGAGCACTAATGCTCTGAAATTAAAATAAAGTATGTATCCATAGATTATTGCATGCAGGATGCATATTAGAAGTAGCATTCGAAAGTTTGGCCTCTAAAAATATTACTAAATTATCTGGAAGATTGAACTATGATTTAAAAAAAAAAAAATCAATTTTTTAGATATTGCTAATTAACTAGATATTATTAATGAATTATTCATAAAAATATAATTACTACAATACTCACCTAGCTTTTTCGATCAAGATTGTCCAAAATATATTAAGATTTCGTATTTTCTGTAGTAGCTACTGTGACATGCTTCCTTATTTCTTTTTTGATTTACATCAGTGAAGAGAACCCAATTTGCTATGAAGTATGAACATCGTTATTCGTCATTTAAGAGTAGAAGAGCTGGAACTGTAAGAGAGGGGTATACAATGAGAGTTTTTGGAAGAATTTTGAGTTTTTGAAAGAATTGAGGATTTGGATGAATTTGGATGAGTTTCTTGAGAGAAAATTTGATCTTCGGACATGCTTGAGTTTTCGAAAAATTTAATGTTTTCGAAAAATTTAATGTTTTCGGAAAATTTAATGTTTTTGGAAAATATAATGTTTTTGGAAAATTTAATGTTTTTGGAAAATTTAATGTTTTTGGAAAATTTAATGTTTTTGGAAAATTTAATGTTTTCTCGGAAAATTTAATGTTTTCGGAAAATTTAATGTTTTCGGAAAATTTAATGTTTTCGGAAAATTTAATGCTTTCGGAAAATTTAATGCTTTCGGAAAATTTAATGCTTTCGGAAAATTTAATGCTTTCGGAAAATTTAATGTTTTCGGAAAATTTAATGTTTTCGGAAAATTTAATGTTTTCGGAAAATTTAATGTTTTCGGAAAATTTAATGTTTTCGGAAAATTTAAAGTTTTCGGAAAATTTAAAGTTTTCGGAAAATTTAATGTTTTCGGAAAATTTAATGTTTCCGGAAAATTTAATGTTTTAGGAAAATTAAACGTTTTTGGAAAATTAAATATTTTAGGAAAATTTTCTAGTTTTAGGAAAATTTGGTAGTTATCGGAAAATTTGGTAGTTTTCGGAAAATTTCGGAGTATTTGGAAAATTTTGGAGTATTTGGAAGATATCTAGTACAAGTAAACTGAGTTATATAAAAAAATTCTTGAGCATGATGGATTTATATACCTATGTAATTATAAAAACACAATGCTCTTTATTATGGGGAGGGATAATATTAACAATAGCTATAAATTATAATATATACATTTCAATTCAAATCATGACTCATGCATTACTAGAAATATATTTATCAAAAAGTTGCCCTGAAGTGAGTCAATTCGATCACAGTTATACCTATCAGCAGGTCATTTTTCTAGGTACTCATTCTATCACCTCATTAATTATTACTTTTATTTTACCTATCAGTTGACAGTAGAAAAAACTATTGGCAAGACTGATGACTTTATAATTTATAGGCATGAATAATGATGAATTGTCATCGCTAACTTGATATTAGGGCAAATTACGAATTATCGATCAGTTCCACATCTTCGGTCATAGACTCAGAAGAGAAAACGATTTAGGTACATGGGTAGTACCTAACAAGAATTAATTAGCCTAATGTTTAAATAATTTATATCCATGATATGACACCGTTACCATCCATAATACATTAATAAATACAAGAATTCAATAATAATTAATAGTTACCTAGGGTAGGTAAGTTTCGAATAATCTGACAGTTTCACAATCACATTTCCGATTAGGTATATAGTTTTTTCTTATATGACTGAACATGTGAAACCGACCGACAAAGCGTAACTTACCCTACCTATAGTCTAGAGATAGGTAGCTCCTATTATAGTTTTTCATATGATCGAAGATATGGAACTGACCGATAATTCGTAACTAGCCCTAGTACAAAGGTAACTAAGCATACCTAAACAATAATAAAGATAAGCCAATATAACTGTAAGAGAGTAAAATTAATAACATATCTACACATAGGTACGTAACAAGGTAGGTACTATTGCAACATGTATTCATTTTTTCATTGTTTATTAAGATACTAGATTGCTCGAGATCATGTGCCTACGGACCTAATTTAGTAAAACGATATAGGAATTTGATTAAACTATCTATTTAATTTAAATGATACCTAAGTAGTTATACCTATACTTACAGTTAATGATATCAGAGTAGCTCTGTCACAATAGCCAATAAGAATCATCTCTTTGTAGTTTGGTGGTAGCCTGTGTAAATAGTGTAATATTCACTAGCTACTGCTGCAATATGGCTAACTTCCGATTGGGTAGCAGGAAGCCATCTAGCGGACTACAGCTGTTCAATATGGCGCAGACACTTATTTCACGGGCACGTTTTTGAAAGTAAAATTTTATCATTCTACCTATTTTCAATAGCGTTGAATGTAGCTACTACAATTCTCTAAGTTGAACTGAAATAATTGTTTTTTCAATAGTATTTGTTCCATATTTGACGAAAGGAGCAAACAATTTCGATTCATTAATTGCACAACAATTCGCTCAACCACTCGCTGTGAAATGGAAAATAGAACTGATCAAGTTTCAACTGTTCCAGTTGAATTTTTACTTGACAGATGCAAATCATGTGCTTAGTGTACGTGACGTCATCAATGCAGTACTATTAATAGAAAATTAGAGACTTATGTGATTAAATAATAAACTAAATTTATTATTGCATTCATATATTGACCACAAATTAAAATTATTATGATTTGACGCATTTTAGTTACTTTAAATTTGACTTTCGAGTGTTGCTGTGATGACGTCACGCACACTGCAAACTCAACAAATATCAGAAATGGCTTAGCCTCGCACGGGGTTTAAATATAATTCACAAGATATAAAAAGATGATTTAAACTTTAAGAAATTGATTATCTCATATCGAAAGTTTTTATATATGATTATAACCATTAACATTACACCAGAATAATAATTTTAATAAATCCTCCTAATTGTTTTATATATTCATATTCAGTAGAATTTTTTTATATATTTGTATTCAGTAGTCAACACCCCTTGCAAGTCTAGGTAGCAATAATATTGATTAATTAGAATTCAATTCTGAATTAAAAAGACTTGGGAATATTCAAGAAATATTCCCTGAACATAATATTTTCAAACTATCTGCTATAATTTAATGGAATGTTGTGGGAACACTCTTGGATTATCGGATAACACTTTAAACATTACAAATATTATAAATATTACAAATATTACAATATAACAAATATTACAAATATTACAAATATTACAAATATTCTTATAATTACAAATAATACTTGCAAAGTATTAAAGAAAAAACCTCTGAACATAACTATATGCATACAATATTCTACAATATAATGGAATGTAGAACATTCCTGGATTATCGGTAAAACTTAAAATAATTCTATTGTTTTACCGATAATTCAGGAATGTTCCTTGAACATTCCATTTAATTATAGAAGATTGTTTGAATATGCTAATATTGAGGGAATATTCCTTTGGTACTCAAATGATATACTAAAATGTTAGATTATTATTTAAAGTATCTTCTGATAATCCAGGAATATTCCTTGAAGATTCCATTTACTTGTAGAATATTGTTTGCATCTATACTTATGTTATGGAAATTCTCCTCAAGAAATCCATTTATTTAGTTTAATCATTTAAAGTATTCTCCGATAATCCACGAATATTCCCTAAAAATTCCACTTAATAATTGTAGAATATAGAATAAATAAACTTATATTCAGGGAATATTCCTTGAATACTCAATTGAAATTGTTGATTGTTAGAATTATTTAAAGTATTTTCCTATAATCCAGGAATGTTCCTTAGACATTCCATTATATTGTAGATTATTGTATGCTTCTAGTTATGTTCAGGGAATATTCCTTTAATACTCCTTATAATTATTATAGTTATTTAAAGTATTATCCGATAATCCAAGAGTGTTCCCTAAACATTCCATTAAATTGTTCGAAAATCTTATGTTCTGGGAATATTCCTTGAATACTCCCAGGGAAGAGTTTAATGTTTAGAATTATTTTCAATTTTTCCAATAATCCAGGAATGTTCCTTGGATAATCCATTAAATTGTAGGAGATAGTTCGAAAATCATATGTTCAGGAAATATTCTTTGAATATTCCCAAGGAAGAGATGAATGTTTAGAATTATTTTCACTTTTTCCAATAACCCAGGAATGTTCCCTAAATATTCCATTAAATTGTAGAAAATAGTTTGAAAATGTTATGTTCTTGGAATATTCCTTGAATACTCCCAAGGAAGAGAAGAATGTTTAGAATTATTTAAAGTATTATCCGATAATCCAGGGATGTTCCCAAAACATTTCATTAAATTGTAGAAAATAGGTTGGAAATCTTATGTTCAGGGAATATTCCTTGAATACTCCCAAGGAAGAGATGAATGTTTAGAATTATTTTCAGTTTTCTGATAATCCAGGAATGTTCCCTAAATATTCCATTAAATTGTAGAAGATAGTTCGAAAATCTTACGTTCAGGGAATATTCCTTGAATACTCCCATGGAAGAGATGAATATTTAGATTTATTTTCAGTTTCTCCAATATTCCAGGAATGTTCCCTAAATATTCCATTAAATTGTAGAAGATAGTTCGATTACCATTTGTTTCAGGGAATATTCCTTGAATACTCCCATGGAAGAGATGAATGTTTAGAATTATTTAAAGTATTATCCGATAATCCAGGAATGTTCCCTAAGTATTCCATTAAATTGTACAAGATAGTTTGAAAATCTTACGTTCAGGGAATATTCCTTGAATACTCCCAAGGAAGATATGGATGTTTAGAATTATTTTCAGTTTATCCAATAATCCAGGAATGTTCCCTAAACTTTCCATTAAATTGTAAAATATAGTTCGAAAATCTTATATTCGGGGAATATTCCTTGAATACTCCAAAGGAAGAGATGAATGTTTAGAATTATTTTCAGTTTTTCCAATAATCCAGGAATGTTCCCTAAATATTCCATTAAATTTTAGAAGATAGTTTGAAAATCTTATGTTCAGGGAATATTCCTTGAATACTCCCAAGGAAGAGAAGAATATTTAGGATTATTTAAAGTATTATCCGATAATCCAGGAATGTTCCCTAAACATTTCATTAAATTGTAGAAGATAGGTTGAAAATCTAATGTTCACGGAATATTCCTTGAATACTCCCTAGGAAGAGATGAATGCTTATAATTATTTAAAGTATTATCCGATAATCCAGGAATGTTCCCTAAACATTCCATTAAATTGTAGAAGATAGTTCGAAAATTTCATGTTCAGGGAATATTCCTTGAATACTCCCATGGAAGAGATGAATGTTTAGGATTATCTTCAATTTTTCCAATATTCCAGGAATGTTCCCTAAATATTTCATTAAATTGTAGAAGATAGTATGAATAAACATATGTTCAGGGAATATCCCTCGAATACTCCATTGAAATACTTTATTGATAGAATTATGTAAAGGTTGGTCAATATTCAGGGAATGTTCCCTGAATATTCCATAAAAGATTCTAAAATGGAATAAATTTACTGATGTTCAGCGAGTATTCCCTGAACATTCATAAAAATGAATTTACATGTTATGAATTTAATGAGCTTGAGGGAACATTCCCTGAATATTCAATTGGAATTATATTCCATTCTTATGTTCCAGGAAGATTCCGGGAGCATCAGTATGGAATGTGGGAATATTGGGGAACATTAAATCCGAATGGAATATTCCAGGAATATTCAAATGTTACCTGGGGTACTGAGCAGTCGAGCGAAAATTTGTTCACACTCTGATTCCTTCCAAAGGAATTCTTTTAGTCGTTTTATTTATGGTTGAAATTATTTCTTATGGCTAAATTTTAATACACGTGATTGAAACATATCTTTCGATACATAAAATTTATATTCATATTTATATAATTCCAACATCAGATTGCACTTTTCCGATGTTTCACTTTCATCAAGTAGAAGAAAATGTAAGAATGATATCTGTATCAATTATATGTCAGATATAACTGATGAAATATTTTCATTCTATTTTTTCTAATATGATTATTTGAATTTATAATATAATTTCTTTAATTGATAGAAATTTGCAAAATATTATGTTAGAAATTCAACTTAAATCTACTAATTGTTATGATTGTGATTACTTATGAAGAATAAAGTAATATTAATTTTATAATTATATTAATAGTAACTACAAACAATAAAAATACTAACCAACTACAAAAACTTTACAAGTGATTACTTACTTTTCTGACTGTGGTGAGGATGGAACCGAAGGAAAATATCATCACAGTGACAGGTATGAACATCCCCATGACCATGAGGTATACCACGAATGTACTGTCATTCAGTGACCTCTTCTCCCAAGCAACTGAACAACTGGTGAGAATAAAAACTGATATCAAAATTTAAAATGTAATTGGCATAATTAGCTACGGTGGGTGTTAACATAGATCAAGATAGGTCATTCATAAAAATTTAATGGTCAGATTGGTTCATGATCTGGATAAAACCCTCTTTTTGATAACTGTATAAAATTGTAATTAATTGATTTGCTTCATTATTTAGTTCGGTAAGTATTTGGAATATATTTTGAATTGTTAATCTAATAAGTAAATCGTCACTCACCTGATTCCTCCCCCCTCTACTCCAAATTCCCCCCACCCAAATAGCGGTGGACAGGTTGTGATGAAGGAGTAGAACCAGATGAAGGCAATCATCATCTTGGCTCTGGAACAGTTGAACTCGTAAGGAGCGCAGGGCTGTGCTATCATCAGAAACCTTTCGAACGCCAACATAGTTAGGGAGGTGATGCTTGCTATACCTGAGAATGAACAAGTACACAATAAACACTAAATGAAAGCAATAGGGATTTGGTGATAAAATAAGAATTTATTAAAACTTTTGATAATTGCTAAACAATTTGCAATCACATGCTGAAGCCATCTCCTAGTTGAAAATGTTATACATGAACATATTAATTAAGACATCAAATTGATTTGTAATTTCTTTGTAAGTAAATACAGCAAATTCCCACTCCGTGACTTCGAAAGTCAAACATGGTATGAGAGTTTTTTTTTTCGAAATATTGAACTCGTGCACTTTCCATCATTCAATTCATGTATGCGGGCTTTTCAAATCAATTGAAACGATTTATTCCTGTGCAACATATCGTCGAACATAACGTAAATATCGAATATTATTCAATTTATTTAGACAATATAGGATTTATCTATAAATCTCATCATTTATTTGCCCTGATATCGTTCATTTGAGTGGCGAGTTGTTTCAATTTATTCTCATAAAATTTTCATTCAGATTGCCTATCAGTGGACGAGAAAGAAAAGCAATTTACCTAGGACTTTTTTCTGAGGCTTCAGTAAAGGGGTTCCATATTATACAAACTAACAAGTTTTCTCTGAAATCTAATGAAAAAAAAAACTTTATTATTCGATTTAATGTGAAGTCATGGTATGAGCATCTTAATCTTGATCATATTAATGTTAATCATAAAAAAATTGATATATAACATCTACTATTAACCGTAGTATATATTGAAATTTATATATTAATAGTCATTTTATGTTATTTTCAAATTCAATATATTAAATATAATTCAATTCAATCTTCTGTGATAAAACTGTATTTTTAAATTGACTGAAATCCTGTAGCTATTGTGACGTACCCTATATAATGATGAACAAAATCTGTTTAATCTTCAGTGAATTAAAATGGCCATCAATTTTCACTAATGAGGAGTTCTAACATGTACAACTCCTCTACATATAATGAAGAAATGTAAACCATCCTGATTGTTTCAATTTCTGAGAAGTGGAATACCTTGTAGTTATAATTTATAATAATATTCTTTATATAAAAAGGATATATTTTGCGCAGTTTGCCATAAGAAAGCATGAAAAAATAGATAAAATTGAATTATATATATGTAGTATAATATCCTGAATTGATAAATTACATGAAATGACGGTTAATAAATCAATTTCAATATATACTACGTTTTATACAGTATACATTTGATACATATACAATACATAACTATATTGAATCCAATATAGTAAAATTAGCCATAGTTAGTGATCTAGTTCTAGTTCATTATAGAAGAGTTCTACTGCATAAAGCTTTGTATATTATACTAATAGAAAATTAATATTTCGAAGTAAAATAGCAAATTAAAATTTCGAAATAAAATGAACAGAATGGCCATTTAGTATACAGTGTACACTATGTAAAGTCATCCCTGTTTGTGATTCCTCTGTAAGACTTTATTATATCAAATTGCCTTCATAAAATATCACATACATTCTGTTTTATATGCAGTAATTATTGTACCTAGTGCACTCAGTCTAATGTTATCCGATATTTTTTTTATTGAAATTTTTATATAAACTGAATAAAGTGAATGCAATGTGTTATCAGTACAAAAGTTGTTTATAATATAAAAATATTTACTTGGTAATGAAGTTAATTCTTCAGAAAATTATTAATCAACTAATTAAAATTTCCAAGTATAGATTTAGATTCACTTACCGAAAAGGGACATAAGAAATGCATAGGATATGCAAGCATCAGAACTAAAGTTCCATCCGTTGCTGAGGGAAGCGAAAAGCGACATGGGACTTCCGACACAACTTATGCCCAGGTCAGAGACTGCCAGGTTAACAAGCAGCATGTTCAGAGGTGTTCTTAACTGCAAGAAGATAAAATAAGATAATTAGGTAAATGTAATTGAATCTAAAATATCTTTTTTTCAATTTTCACTGTTGTATACTGTACACTGTACAGTGTACAAGGCAGAAATAAAAAATCAAGTATATACAGAAGTATTATATATCAAATATGAAGTAGTATAATTCCTTTATCTGAAGTTGATCCTTAAGGATTCTATTGTGAAACCACGATTGTACAATAGCTCAGATTGGATCAAAATGTGAAACCTCCACAATGAAGATAAAATTTAAGTGGATTATCTCATCAAATATGTTAGAATTTAGCTCTTTTTTTGCTGAAGATGTGTCTTTCGGTAGTGTGTTTTCAAATCCCAATTGAATCATGGGGCTACTTGCACCAGACCCTCCCTAGGGAAGTACGCAAGACTTTGACTACAGGATTCCAGTGGCCATTTCCAACACCTTCTGTATAATATTATAGCCTTTAGAAGTATTTTGTATGAGTTTCAAATGAGTTTGTATTAAATGAAATGTAAGTACCAAGCCTTATCTTCAAGAAAATATATTTGTTTCCTCTAAAATATTATTTCAAATATTCCTAGAGGGGTCAAAGTCTTGCAAAAAGAAAACTAACACACTGTAGGTATATAAGATATGGCAACTGAGAGAGCAGAGCTGTGATTGGGTGGAGTGTAACCCAATCACATTTCGTGCATAAGTGCATACTCCATGAAAACATGGACTGAAGTATGCTTAGAAGCTAAACTAACCAAACTATATTTCAATGTTGCCACACGTCACCACTATACAATTAATTTCCTAATTTACGTGATTTACGCTAATTTACGTTGATGCATAAAAATTTATTAACTTTTAAGTACAAAATATATTTGGTATTTATGTAGGAACAAAGTCAAGAGAGGCCGGTAAATTTAAATGAATTACATGAGAAATATAAAATATTTTAAAAAGGATGCGCTTATTAGGGTTAACATTAATTGAATGATGATATCATTATGGTGGGGGTCAATAGTCATCATTTTGTCACAAAGGTAAAAATATGAAAAATATGCACTTGTATCATATCATCATTTATAGATGGTAGAACAATAAAAGAAACACCATTCAGACTTTATCTATAGTGATAAAATTGACATTTCACCTAAGTATTTCATGTTTTTGGCTCTCTTGTTAATTGTGAATTAAACAACCTGAAAATGAATAGTACTCAATGAGTTTATGACAGTTCAAACCCGAAAATTTAGGCTTTTTGAAAATTTTAGTTATACATCAAAAATCGCTTATCCAAAGAAAACGGGGAAAACTAACGGTAAATTGGCATATATTATTTTGTTAGAAATGTAACAAGGATTGTTAAACTGTATTTGAATTTGGTCTAGAATATATCTCCCATGACTTCTATTCTTTCGAAATTTACGAAAATAAATAATGATATCTATAATATATAAATACATTGAACATTCAGAATTATAGGTCGACAAATAAAAAAAGTCTGAAATGGAAAACACATGCAAAATATAAATATTGGTTTCATTTAACTTGTATTTCTAATTTTTATTAGATTATGGGTTAAATACTTGAACTCTCATTAAAATTGGGAGAAACATTCACTCTAGTATTATTTTCAAGTAATAATTCATATATTTTTTATCGGAAGAAATTTTACCCAATAGAATATGCTTATAACTTCTATTATTACTAAGAAACCAAATCATATTATACACAATGACACGTCCAGATGTGAATAAAAACCATCCCGCTTACTAATGAAATGTAGGAGTAAAAGTGGATATATACCCAGGTATATTATTAACGGATGGAAATTCAATTTCACAAGATTATACAATAACAGAAGCATTCCGACCATCAATTCACAATTTCCTTTAAAACTCTCTTAAAAATTCTGTTTGATAAGAATGTATTATTGTATACATTCTCCTATCGCACACATTACTGAAATGTAAATGCATGTACATTCGCTATTCCAAGTCAGAGATTCGAGCTTACGCATCTCTTGTATATCAACATTTTCTTTGTAAGTATACAATGGTAGGCTTCGAAATGGAAATCAACCGACTTTAATCCTGTTAATTCTGTGAGAGAAATGAATGTTTAACTAACCCTGAACTGAAATTAGATTCTTTTCATTTCGTATATTGAGTATTTGAAAACTGTAAATGTGTATGTATTTCTTCTATATTATTAGAATGTTAAATACAAATTGCAGAAAGGACTCCAAACTGTACCATCTATGAATTAATGAAAGTATGAGATAGAGTTATCATGAAGCATGTTTCGTGGTTGATTAAAAAATGACTTACTTTTTAGAGCCCCCCTTTACTTATTATTTGAATGAACAAAACGGAGGTAATTATTGCGCATACATTCTAATTATTCTTTTGTAGCATGAAGAGTAATAAAGTTAAAATCGAATTATTTTCTATCCTCTAAATTAAGTTAAACTTGATGAAAACAGTCATTATTAGCAGAAACAAAACCCAAATAACAAATGTGAGAAGTTTATGATTGTACTATATTAAAACAGTTCGATATATTATAATATATCAAAGTTAATTGTATGTATTGATAATAAGTATTATTAAAAAATGATAATTTTTTCTACCTTACTTTTCAACGAACTAATTAACCAGAATAGAGTTATCAGCACATATCATTCTCTGTGATATTAGACATCGTTGACGTTCCCTGATTTGCTGGGTATTTTGTATCATAGTCTGAGCTATAGTTTAGCCCTTAGCCAAGATCTAAACACTTGTACAGTATTGTATTTATTATAGATATTTCTAGTGTCAATGTCTAGTGCTGCAAATCTATTGTGGCAAAACTGTCATTATCAGTAAATTGATACTGAGCGGTAACTTTGGTAGTATTCTGATTTAAATCATTCTTAGAACTCCTAATTAATAGTTCGTATTCTCCTTTGTTGCCACCTAGCTGTATAGATAACAAGGAAAACATAATATGTTCTAACCAAACCGAGTACAAAGAATTGCTGCAAAATATTTTATTCAAGATTGAGGAAAAGTTTGAGCATTTAAAAGTAAGTTGTAACTGAATTAAATATAAGAGACGAGAAGATTGCTGAGCTGGAACAGAGGGTGGGATGTTCTCTCACTTAGAACATACTGATGATTTAGAGAACTCAAGTCTGAGTGATGAGTTTATTATGTCAGGGGACGTTATTTCTGTCCCATCGGGGGCAATTTGAATATATTACTTGAATAAATTTGCGTGTCGTGGCGTTTAGAATTAGTGAAATACATCTAGAAAGAAATCATATAATAATGTGATATATCTACCTGTCTGAAAGACCTTAAGCTTTTTAAACGAAGTACCAAATACGTTAAAATTTGTTGAAGATAGCTTAGAGATTTTAGCAATAATTATAATGACTGTGTAGTGAGTAATGGACCCTTTATGATATTCAGGTAAAAATTAAACTATAATAAGCCATGTGGTTGAAGCAATCCAGGATGAAACCATCTAATTACAGAGTTATGGTGGAGATCTTAGAGTATATAAAGCCTGGAAATATAGAGTAGTTAGAGCCAGTTGTTAGTAAGTAATTGTGAGTACACAGTCCAGTTTAGTAGAGGCTGACAGCCATCGAATACTGGGTTGGCGGAGTGAGTTGTTGAGGGAGAAGGTATCTGAGTTCATCATAAATGGGTCTGTGCTCCACCAACAGGCTGAGGATTCCTAAAATCACAATCCTGGTTACTGTAACCCTTTCACTATCTGTATATTTTACAGAAATCTATAATTAGACTATTCCGTATTGTGGCATTATTGTTTGTGTTCAAGATATTGAAAAGCATAATCATCGCCATTATTTCACCCCGTCATTTAATTATAACGAACAGTAGAATAAAACTATTCTTTTCTCAGGGTCTGACAAAAGAAAAACATTGAACCTCAGATTAAAAACTTGAGTGAAAAACTAAAAGTTTCCCATGAAGACTCAACATTTCGACACTCAGGAAATCTCAAGTTTAAATTAAAACACGAAAAAATTTAATTAGAAGATATGTCAGCCTGTAAAAATTTACTAAGATGAAACGAATATGATCATTGAATCTATTACGAATAATTTCAATCCAGCAGACAAGGTTTAAAGATCATAGACGAAAAAAGTAACACCGGGACTGAGAAAAATCTAATTGTTCCACCTTTCCTACTCCGGAGTGTCATCCAGTTCAAAAACTGGACGTTCTAAAAAAGCCAAGCCTTTGGAGATTCTACACAGAACTATCAACTTATACTGAAAGATGTTTTATCAACACACAGACAAAAATTTGAGACAGCATTCATTTAAGAGTGTGATTCCCTTTGTCTCTCAAGATCACCTTGACCTTTTTATTCCATATTACCTAATTGATTGATTGATTTCAAATTTAACTCGAGATTATTTAAAAAACTGAGGAGTACTGTATTTATAGAATCGTCAGAATGTGTTATCAGATATTTTGGTTAATTCCTAGTTCACGTCCCTATTTTTCATTTAGGGACGTGGACTAGGAACCGATCCAAATACCCCCTTTCTAGTTCAGGTCCCTAATTGTGCACTAGGAAGGGGGTAAATGTCATATTTTATTTTATATTTTTTTTATAAATACTAACAAATAATAAAATATGTATCAATTTGCTGATTCTGTAGTAATTTGCTGAACTTCAATTCAATTTCAAATATTCCTTTTTATAATCATTTGTATAATGTAGTCAAGATACTAGATTTTCTGTCAAATAATATTTTTTAGCAAAATGTTGAAGTAACTTGCGAAGTAACTCCTAATTCACGCTCCTAAATGAAATAAGGACGCGAACTAGGAATTTACCGAAATTTTAAGATACATTTGTTTTTCCTTCCTCTCCCCAGGTAACATTGAACCTTCCCAGAAGATTCCAGGAACGTTCCATCGGAACGTTCCCTGAATGTTCCACTGGAATGTCCCCTGAATGTTCCTTTTCTGACACATTCCAGGAATATTCCAATGGAATCTTCAAAAATATTCCCTTTGGAACATTCCCTGAAAACTCCATTGGAACATTCCCTGAAGACTCCTTTGGAACATTCCATGAAGACTCCATTGGAACATTCCCTGAAGACTCAACTGGAACATTCCCTGAATACTCCATTGGAGCATTCCCTGAAGACTCCATTGGAACATTCCCCGAAGACTCCATTGGAACATTCCCCGAAGATTCCATTGGAACATTCCCCGAAGATTCCATTGGAACATTCCCCGAAGACTCCATTGGGACATTCCCCGAAGACTCCATTGGAACATTCCCCGAAGACTCCATTGGAACATTCCCCGAAGACTCCATTGGAACATTCCCCGAAGACTCCATTGGAATATTCCCCGAAGACTCCATTGGAATATTCCCCCAAGACTCCATTGGAACATTCCCCGAAGACTCCATTGGAACATTCCCCGAAGACTCCATTGGAACATTCCCCGAATACTCCATTGGAACATTCCTTGAAGACTCCATTGGAACATTACTTGAAGACTCCTTTGGAACAACTTCTGAAGACTCTTTTGGAACATTCTCTGAAAACTTCTTTAGAACACTGTCAGAAGAATCCTATGGAACACTTTCAGAAGACTAAATTAGAACTGTGAATTTATAGTGGAATGTTAAATGTCACCTGAGTCAAGATGGTAGTAATCTACTATATAAGCTATATTGAGTCAAGATTTGCTGCGGAATCAATGGTAATATATTTTTACTACTATCTAATAGTTTTACAGTATACTCTCGCATCCTATTTTCAATGACTTTTTCCCTCAAGAAAATAGAAAGAAAACATCATGGAAGAGGGGGGAAGTAAAACTAAGCTCAATGCACTAGGTCGACTACTGTGATATCACAGGTAACAGTGTCGACCCATCGCACTCTGGCAATATTGCAGAAACCAAAATGAAAATGAACTCAAGGAATTATAGGAAGAAATGACAGACGGTAAAAATAGAGGAATAACAGTTTATAGTAAATAATTACCAAAAACACAGAAAACATGATAATTGAAGATGTAACCAATAGATTTATTGAAAAACAAATATTGTGCTATTTTTGGATAAAAACTAATTATTCAAATGGATGCTTCATCTATAGTTTAATTAATATAGATTATAGGGAAATGATTAGCAAGTAAGAGGATATTTTATTCAGGTACCTGACACGTATAGCTGCTCAAATTCCATTACCCTGAAGGCTATAAAAAACGTTTAAAAAATCTATTAAAATACTTGAACAAAAAATCTAGATAACTAACTTAATATTTATCTATAACATTCTATCTAACAAAATTTCTACCTTAGACTATATATTTAACTCTTTATTTACAAACGTTCTATAGCTGCAAGATTAGGATCAGTAGTCTCAATATTAGGATCAGTAGTCTCAAAATTAGGATCAGTAGTCTCAAAATTAGGATCAGTAGTCTCAAAATTAGGATCAGTAGTCTCAAAATTAGGATCTGTAGTCTCAAAATTAGGATCTGTAGTCTCAAAACTAGGATCTGTAGTCTCAAGATTAGGATCAGTAGTCTCAAGATTAGGATCAGTAGTCTCAAAATTAGGATCTGTAGTCTCAAAATTAGGATCTGTAGTCTCAAGATTAGGATCAGTAGTCTCAAGATTAGGATCAGTAGTCTCAAGATTAGGATCAGTAGTCTCAAGATTAGGATCAGTAGTCTCAAGATTAGGATCAGTAGTCTCAAAATTAGGATCAGTAGTCTCAAAATTAGGATCAGTAGTCTCAAGATTAGGATCAGTAGTCTCAAGATTAGGATCAGTAGTCTCAAGATTAGGATCAGTAGTCTCAAGATTAGGATCAGTAGTCTCAAGATTAGGATCAGTAGTCTCAAGATTAGGATCAGTAGTCTCAAGATTAGGATCAGTTGTCTCAAGATTAGGATCAGTAGTCTCAAGATTAGGATCAGTAGTCTCAAGATTAGGATCAGTAGTCTCAAGATTAGGATCAGTAGTCTCAAGATTAGGATCAGTAGTCTCAAGATTAGGATCAGTAGTCTCAAGATTAGGATCAGTAGTCTCAAGATTAGGATCAGTAGTCTCAAGATTAGGATCAGTAGTCTCAAGATTAGGATCAGTAGTCTCAAGATTAGGATCAGTAGTCTCAAGATTAGGATCAGTAGTCTCAAGATAAGGATCAGTAGTCTCAAGATTAGGATCAGTAGTCTCAAGATTAGGATCAGTAGTCTCAAGATTAGGATCAGTAGTCTCAAGATTAGGATCAGTAGTCTCAAGATTAGGAACAGTTGTCTCAAGATTAGGATCAGTTATCTCAAGATTAGGATCAGTTGTCTCAAGATTAGGATCAGTTGTCTCAAGATTAGGATCAGTTGTCTCAAGATTAGGATCAGTTGTCTCAAGATTAGGATCAGTTGTCTCAAGATTAGGATCAGTAGTCTCAAGATTAAGATCAGTAGTCTCAAGATTAAGATCAGTTGTCTCAAGATTAAGATCAGTTGTCTCAAGATTAAGATCAGTTGTCTCAAGATTAAGATCAGTAGTCTCAAGATTAAGATCAGTAGTCTCAAGATTAGGATCAGTAGTCTCAAGATTAGGATCAGTAGTCTCAAGATTAGGATCAGTAGTCTCAAGATCAGGATCAGTAGTCTCAAGATCAGGATCAGTAGTCTCAAGATTAGGATCAGTTGTCTCAAGATTAGGATCAGTTGTCAGAAGATTAGGATCAGTTGTCAGAAGATTAGGATCAGTTGTCAGAAGATTAGGATCAGTTGTCAGAAGATTAGGATCAGTTGTCAGAAGATTAGGATCAGTTGTCAGAAGATTAGGATCAGTTGTCAGAAGATTAGGATCAGTTGTCAGAAGATTAGGATCAGTTGTCAGAAGATTAGGATCAGTTGTCAGAAGATTAGGATCAGTTGTCAGAAGATTAGGGCAAGTTGTCAGAAGATTAGGGCAAGTTGTCAGAAGATTAGGGCAAGTTGTCAGAAGATTAGGGCAAGTTGTCAGAAGATTAGGGCAAGTTGTCAGAAGATTAGAGCAAGTTGTCAGAAGATTAGGGCAAGTTGTCAGAAGATTAGGGCAAGTTGTCAGAAGATTAGGGCAAGTTGTCAGAAGATTAGGGCAAGTTGTCAGAAGATTGGGGCAAGTTGTCAGAAGATTGGGGCAAGTTGTCAGAAGATTAGGGCAAGTTGTCAGAAGATTAGGGCAAGTTGTCAGAAGATTAGGGCAAGTTGTCAGAAGATTAGGGCAAGTTGTCAGAAGATTAGGGCAAGTTGTCAGAAGATTAGGGCAAGTTGTCAGAAGATTAGGCAAGTTGTCAGAAGATTAGGGCAAGTTGTCAGAAGATTAGGGCAAGTTGTCAGAAGATTAGGGTCAGTTATCTCAAGATTAGGGTCAGTTATCTCAAGATTAGGGCAAGTTTTCCCAAGATTAGGGCAAGTTGTCTTTAGATTAGGTCAAGTTGTCTCTAGATTAGGTCAAGTTGTCTCTAGATTAGGTCAAGTTCTCTCTAGATTAGGGCAAGTTGACAATGCTCATGGATACAGATAAGCTACATCGTGAATACAGTCACTTACCAAGGTATATGACGATAAAGGACAAAATTGTCTCCAAATAAAGCCTATACGATCCTGTCTACCTAACACAAAATCTCTAAGACCTCGTAGTTGAAGAGCATATCTCTAGCATTATCCTCTAAAACTGCAAGTAGCGTTAATAAAATTATAAACTTGGTAAAAGTAAAAAAAGACAATCCATAATGAAAATTACAACACGTAAAAACCCAAGAGACGCTACTCTCATTCTCTTCCATTAGCCATATACAGCTTCAGGAAAGATTCCCGCCTGGCTAATTAAACAAATTGTAAATAGTCATAATTTGAGGTTCACTATTTAGGGTCAGTTACAAATTATCGATATTTCCACATTCTCGATCATAGAAGTAAAAATTATAAAATTGAACGCTTTAGATTGGTGACCAATAAAAATAACGTATAGAAAAGTTATATTAAATATATTCGTTTTATAGGTAGTATAATCGAAAATGTGGAACTGTACATCAATTTGTAACTTACCCAGCATAGCTGAGTAAATAGTCTCATCAATTACTGAACATGAGACACCAGATTTAATGAATAGAGGGGAAACCTTAGGTAGGGAACAACTTCATTCATTCTTCTCGTCCATTTTCCTGTTCCTCGCACCCACAGTCCGACCACACAGTAGATCTCTGAAGTTGTACAGCCATTCTCCCATTAGATGTCCGTCTCAAAGTATCTGTAATTGAAATTGGCTTAACTATTATTCTGCAAAAATTAAAGTGATTTAGCAGCTACAAATAAATAGCATTGGATATAATTAAAATAATTAAGAATAGAATAGACTTCAACCCTATTATTAGTTAAAAGAGTACTAATGCTCTGAAATTAAAATAAAGTATATATCCATAGATTATTGCATGCAGGATGCATATTAGAAGTAGCATTCGAAAGTTTGGCCTCATTCAAGAACCAATGAATAATTAATTGGTGTCTAAAAATATTACTAAATTATCTGAAAGATTGAATTATGATTTCAATAACTTTTTCAGATATTGCTAATTAACTAGATATAATTAATAGATTATTCATAAGAATATAATTGCTACAATACTCACCTAGCTTTTTCGATCAAGATTGTCCAAAAAATATTAGGATTTCGTATTTTCTGTAGTAGCTACTGTGACATGCTTCCTTATTTCTTTTTTGATTTACATCAGTGAAGAGAACCCAATTTGCTATGAAGTATGAACATCGTTATTCGTCATTTAAGAGTAGAAGAGCTGGAACTGTAAGAGAGGGGTATACAATGAGATTACAATTGCATGAGCTGTATTGGCTATTATGATTTAAGCTAGTTATTATCCCGTTATGAATAACGGATTTTTAATGGAAAACGGAAATTGAGTATTTCCTTAAAATAGTTTTTGTAAAATTTTAAGTTTCCGGAAAATTTGAGTTTTTGGAAGAATTTTGAGTTTTTGGAAGAATTTTGAGTTTTTGGAAGAATTTTGAGTTTTTGGAAGAATTTTGAGTTTTTGGAAGAATTTTGAGTTTTTGGAAGAATTTTGAGTTTTTGGAAGAATTATGAGTTTTTTGAAGAATTTTGAGTTTTTTGAAGAATTTTGAGTTTTTGGAAGAATTTTGAGTTTTTGGAAGAATTTTGAGTTTTTGGAAGAATTTTGAGTTTTTGGAAGAATTTTGAGCTTTTTGGAAGAATTTTGAGTTTTTGGAAGAATTTTGAGTTTTTGGAAGAATTTTGAGTTTTTGGAAGAATTATGAGTTTTTGGAAGAATTTTGAGTTTTTTGAAGAATTTTGAGTTTTTTGAAGAATTTTGAGTTTTTGGAATAATTTTGAGTTTTTGGAAGAATCGTGAGTTTTTGGAAGAATTTTGAGTTTTTGGATGAATTTGGATGAGTTTCTTGAGAGAAAATTTGATCTTCGGACAAGTTTGAGTTTTCGAAAAATTTAATGTTTACTGAAAATTTAATGTTTACTGAAAATTTAATGTTTACTGAAAATTTAATGTTTACTGAAAATTTAATGTTTACTGAAAATTTAATGATTTCGGAAAATTTAATGTTTTCGGAAAATCTAATGTTTTCGGAAAATTTAATGTTTTCGGAAAATTTAATGTTTTCGGAAAATTTAATGTTTTCGGAAAATTTAATGTTTTCGGAAAATTTAATGTTTTCGGAAAATTTAATGTTTTCGGAAAATTTAATGTTTTCGGAAAATTTAATGTTTTCGGAAAATTTAATGTTTTCGGAAAATTTAATGTTTTCGGAAAATTTAATGTTTTCGGAAAATTTAATGTTTTCGGAAAATTTAATGTTTTCGGAAAATTAAATGTTTTCGGAAAATTTAATGTTATCGGAAAATTTAATGTTATCGGAAAATTTAATGTTATCGGAAAATTTAATGTTTTCGGAAAATTTAATGTTTTCGGAAAATTTAATGTTTTCGGAAAATTTAATGCTTTCGGAAAATTTAATGCTTTCGGAAAATTTAATGCTTTCGGAAAATTTAATGCTTTCGGAAAATTTAATGCTTTCGGAAAATTTAATGCTTTCGGAAAATTTAATGCTCTCGGAAAATTTAATGCTTTCGGAAAATTTAATGCTTTCGGAAAATTTAATGCTTTCGGAAAATTTAATGCTTTCGGAAAATTTAATGCTTTCGGAAAATTTAATGCTTTCGGAAAATTTAATGCTTTCGGAAAATTTAATGCTTTCGGAAAATTTAATGCTTTCGGAAAATTTAATGCTTTCGGAAAATTTAATGCTTTCGGAAAATTTAATGCTTTCGGAAAATTTAATGCTTTCGGAAAATTTAATGCTTTCGGAAAATTTGGTAGTTTTAGGAAAATTTGGTAGTTTTAGGAAAATTTGGTAGTTATCGGAAAATTTTGGAGTATTTGGAAAATTTTGGAGTATTTGGAAGATATTTAGTATAAGAAAATTGAGTTTTATAAAAAAAATTCTTGAGCATGATGGATTTATATATATATTTATAAAAACACATTGCTCTTTATTATTGGGAGGGATAATATTAACAATAGCTATAAATTATAATGTATACATTTCAAATTATTCAAATCATGACTCATGCATTAGTAGAAATAGAGTTATCAAAAAGTTGCCCTGAAGTGAGTCAATTCAATCACAGTTATACCTATCAGCAGGTCATTTTGCTAGGTACTCATTCTATCACCTCATTAATTATTACTTTTATTTTACCTATCAGTTGACAGTTGAAAAAACTATTGGCAAGACTGATGACTTTATAATTTATAGGCATGAATAATGATGAATTGTCATAGCTAACTTGATATTAGGGCAAATTACGAATTATCGGTCAGTTCCACATCTTCGGTCATAGACTCAGAAGAGAAAACGATTTAGGTACCTACATGGGTAGTACCTAACAAGAATTAATTAGCCTAATGTTCAAATAATTTATATCCATGATATGACACCGTTACCATCCATAGTACATTAATAAATACAAGAATTCAATAATAATTAATAGGTACCTAGGGTAGGTAAGTTACGAATAATCGAACAGTTTCACAATCACATTATTGGTCATATAAGAAAAAATATATAAAAATTATTACTTTTATTGGTATCCATGTGGATACCAATAAAAATAAATTTCCGATTAGGTATATAGTTTTTTCTTATATGACTGAACATGTGAAACCGACCGACAAAGCGTAACTTACCCTACCTATAGTCTATAGATAGGTAGCTCCTAGTAAAGTTTTTCATATGATCGAAGATATGGAACTGACCGATAATTAGTAACTAGCCCTAGTACAAAGGTAACTAAGCATACCTAAACAATAATAAAGATAAGCCTATATAACTGTAAGAGAGTAAAATTAATAACATATCTACACATAGGTAAGTACCTAGGTAGGTACTATTGCAACATGTATTCATTTCTTCATTGTTTATTAAGATACTAGATTGCTCGAGATCATATGCCTACGGACCTAATTTAGTAAAACGATATAGGAATTTGATTAAACTACCTATTTAATTTGATGATACCAAATTAGTTATACCTATACTTACAGTTAATGATATCAGAGTAGCTCTGTCACAATAGCCAATAAGAATCATCTCTTTGTAGTTTGGTGGTAGCCTGCGTAAATAGTGTAATATTCACTAGCTACTGCTGCAATATGGCTAACTTCCGATAGGATAGGGTAGCAGGAAGCCACCTAGCGGACAACTGCTGTTTAATATGGCGGCGACACTTATTTCACGGGCACGTTTTTGAAAGTAAAATCTTTACCATTCTACCTATTTTCAATAGCGTTGAATGTAGCTACTATATTCTCTAAGTTGAACTGAAAATAATTGTTTTTTCAATAGTATTTGTTCCATATTTGACGAAAGGAGTAAACAATTTCGATTCATTAATTGCACAACAATTCGCTCGACCACTCGCTATGAAATGGAAAATAGAACTGAACAAGTTTCAACTGTTCCAGATGAACTTTTACTTGACAGAGGCATATCATGTGCTTAGTGTACGTGACGTCATCAAGGCAGTACTATTAAATAGAAAATTAGAGACTTATGTGATTAAATAATAAACTGAATTTATTATTGCATTCATATATTGACCACAAATTAAAATTATTATGATTTGACGCATTTTAGTTACTTTAAATTTGACTTTCGAGTGTTGCTGTGATGACGTCACGCACACTGCACAACTCAACGAATATCAGAAATGGCTTAGCCTCGCACGGGGATTAAATATAATTCACAAGATATAAAAAGATGATTTAAACTTTAAGAAATTGATTATCTCATATCGAAAGTTTTTAATATATGATTATAATCATTAACATTACACCAGAATAATTTTAATAAATCCTCTTAATTGTTTTATATATTCATATTCAGTAGAATTTTTATTATATATTTAAATTCAGTAGTCAACACCCCTTGCAAGTCTAGGTAGCAATAATATTGATTAATTAGAATTCTGAATTAAAAATCCTTGGGAATATTCAAGAAATATTCCCTGAACATAATATTTTCAAACTATCTTCTATAATTTAATGGAATGTTGTGGGAACACTCTTGGATTATCGGATAACACTTTAACAAATATTACAAATATTATAAATATTACAAATATTACAATATTACAACTATTACAATATTACAAGTATTCTTATAATTACGAATAATACTTGCAAAGTATTAAAGAAAAAACCTCTGAACATAACTATATGCATACAATATTCTACAATATAATGGAATGTAGAACATTCCTGGATTATCGGTAAACTTAAAATAATTCTATTGTTTTACCGATAATTCAGGAATGTTCCCTGAACATTCCATTTAATTATAGAAGATCGTATGAATATGCTAATATTGAGGGAATATTCCTTTGGTACTCAAATGATATAGTAAAATGTTAGAATTATTTAAAGTATCTTCTGATAATCCAGGAATATTCCTTAAAGATTCCATTTACTTGTAGAATATTGTTTGCATCTATACTTATGTTATGGAAATTCTTCTCAAGAAATCCATTTATTTAGTTTAATCATTTAAAGTATTCTCCGATAATCCAGGAATATTTCCTAAAAATTCCACTTAATTGTAGAATATAGAATAAATAAACTTATATTCAGGGAATATTCCTTGAATACTCAATGGAAATAGTTGATTGTTTGAATTATTTAAAGTATTTTCCTGTAATCCAGGAATGTTCCTTAGACATTCCATTATTTTGTAGAATATTGTATGCTTCTAGTTATGTTCAGGGAATATTCCTTCAATACTCCTTATAATTATTATAATTATTTAAATAATTATCCGATAATCCAAGAGTGTTCCCTAAACATTCCATTAAATTGTTCGAAAATCTTATGTTCAGGGAATATTCCTTGAATACTCCCAGGGAAGAGTTTAATGTTTTGAATTATTTTCAGTTTTTCCAATAATCCAGGAATGTTCCCTGAATAATCCATTAAATTGTAGAAGATAGTTCGAAAATCATATGTTCAGGAAATATTCTTTGAATATTCCCAAGGAAGAGATGAATGTTTAGAATTATTTTCACTTATTCCAATAATCCAGGAATGTTCCCTAAATATTCCATTAAATTGTAGAAAATAGTTTGAAAATCTTATGTTCATGGAATATTCCTTGAATACTCCCAAGGAAGAGAAGAATGTTTAGAATTATTTAAAGTATTATCCGATAATCCAGGGATGTTCCCTAAACATTCCATTAAATTGAAGAAAAAAGGTTGAAAATCTTATGTTCAGGGACTATTCCTTGAATACTCCCAAGGAAGAGATGGGTGTTTAGAATTATTTAAAGTATTATCCGATAATCCAGGGATGTTCCCTAAACATTTCATTAAATTGTAGAAGATAATTCGAAAATCTTATGTTCAGGGAATATTCCTTGAATACTCCCAAGGAAGAGATGAATGTTAAAAATTATTTTCAGTTTTTCCAATAATCCAGGAATGTTCCCTAAATATTCCATTAAATTGTAGAAGATAGTTCGAAAATCTTATGTTCAGGGAATATTCCTCGAATACTCCCAAGGAAGAGATGAGTATTTAGAATTATTTTCAGTTTTTCTGATAATCCAGGAATGTTCCCTAAATATTCCATTAAATTGTAGAAGATAGTTCGAAAACCATATGTTTCAGGGAATATTCCTTGAATACTCCCATGGAAGAGATGAATGTTTAGAATTATTTAAAGTATTATCCGATAATCCAGGGATGTTCCCTGAATATTCCATTAAATTGTAGAAGATAGTTTGGAAATCTTTTGTTCAGGGAATATTCCTCGAATACTCCCAAGGAAGATATGGATGTTTAGAATTATTTTCAGTTTTTCCAATAATCCAGGAATGTTCCCTAAACTTTCCATTAAATTGTAAAATATAGTTCGAAAATCTTATATTCGGGGAATATTTCTTGAATACTCCCAAGGAAGAGATGAATGTTTAGAATTATTTTCAGTTTTTCCAATAATCCAGGAATGTTCCCTAAATATTCCATTAGATTTTAGAAGATAGTTTGAAAATCTTATGTTCAGGGAATATTCCTTGAATACTCCCAAGGAAGAGAAGAATATTTAGAATTATTTAAAGTATTATCCAATAATCCAGGAATGTTCCCTAAATATTCCATTAATTTGTAGAAGATAGGTTGAAAATCTTTTGTTCAGGAAATATTCCTTGAATACTCCCTAGGAAGAGATGAATGCTTATAATTATTTAAATTATTATCCGATAATCCAGGAATGTTCCCTAAACATTCCATTAAATTGTAGAAGATAGTTCGAAAATTTCATGTTCAGGGAATATTCCTTGAATACTCCCATGGAAGAGATTAATGTTTAGGATTATCTTCAATTTTTCCAAAAATCCAGGAATGTTCCCTAAATATTCCATTAAATTGTAGAAGATAGTATGAATAAACATATGTTCAGGGAATATCCCTCGAATACTCCATTGAAATACTTTATTGATAGAATTATGTAAAGGTTGGTCAATATTCAGGGAATGTTCCCTGAATATTCCATAAAAGATTCGAAAATGGAATAAATTTACTGATGTTCAGCGAGTATTCCCTGAACATTCATAAAAATGAATTTACATGTTATGAATTTAATGAGCTTGAGGGAACATTCCCTGAATATTCAATTGGAATTATATTCCATTCTTATGTTCCAGGAAGATTCCGGGAGCATCAGTATGGAATGTGGGAATATTGGGGAACATTAAATCCGAATGGAACATTCCCGGAATATTCAAATGTTACCTGGGTCAGTGAATAGAATTACCAGTAAATATGGTTAGGTATTGTTCATCTATATATATATATATATTGTTCTCTCAGGAACATTTATTTTATTGCTTCTATTAGAATTATTCAAATTGAAATTGGAAGTCAAAAAAATATGCTGGTTGGTGTAGAATTTATTTTTTTGACTGAATTAAATTTCAGAATTGAAAATTATTAAGCTTGAATTGAAAATGATTGCTCTAAAGTTCATAATTATGTAAACTACAATGAGAATCGAAACTAATCTTATAAATACGAATAAAAAATGTTAATGTTTGTAAGGTGAACTTACTCGGTGAAGTGAAAAGAGTGATAAGAAGTCTAAAAAGGCACACAAAAAACAAAGATATAAGAGAGGAAAAGCCCCCAAATAAACTAAAACGTTTAGTTATTGTCGCAGGAGCTAATGCCTAAAAGTAAAATAAAATGAGATTGGTATATTGGAAGAACTAATATATTTTCTTGAAGGCATTGAGATTTTTTTCATTATATAAAAATAGAAAGGAGATAACCATATTGGTGGCCGGAAATTTCGGTCTCGGAATATTCGGTCTGGCAATATCGGTTTCAGAAATTTAAGTCTCAGAATTATAAATGGCCTCTCAACATAAATAACGGTTATGTAGTTTGTTGTATCCGCTAGTTTGTTGTACTGCACACTTCATGATTGCTAATGACCTGGCAGGACGGTTCAGGGGCTGTACGCCCTTCGATTCTTCTAATTCATAAGCTTAATTTATACCTGAGGGCTCAGAGCAAATATTCCGAGACTGAATTTTCCGCTCAAATCTCATGTTAAATGAATGTCAAAATTATTAATGGTAAATATCATTTTACAACGGATAATGATTTTATCCACTTTCAATAAATACACTACACTTTTTTGTATTCATAATTTCAACTTTTTCTATTTTGTTCTTAAATATAATGATTATATAATATGAGACCAAATTTTCCGAGACTGAATTTCCTGAGACCGAGTTTTCCAAGACCATGTTTTCCTAGAACCCACGGTATTATAACATATGAAGCCAGCTACTAACCTAACAATGTAAATCAAAGACAGATGAATGTTCACTAAGCTCAGTAAATATGAGATGTGTGAGGAGATTAAATTGTCTGATTAAAATATAATGAGAAGACAAACAATTGACTCAACCGGAGAGGAGATAGTAAAATGTGTATGAGATAAAGTAAGATGAGAATAATAAAGAAAGAAGGATTAATATAATAGCAGTGAAAGAATATTTTTAATGAACAGTTCGGTAAAACATTAAAATAGAAATAGTTGATATTAAATGTTTTGTAAACAATATATAAAATCTCAAATGTGAAGTAAGACTAAATTTAAATAAACTTAATCTACTGCTCTCTGCTTTTCAGAAAATTACATTATTCCCTTTCGATTAGTGTATAAGATATTGTGATTTTTTGAAGTTATATTGACTGTATTGCTGTTTTAAAACTGCCCATTTTAACGTTTATCCTGTATCAGTAAGACACCGAAAATAATGAACATCATTTCGTATAATAGATCTTTCGTTTATAAAGTGACCAGTAGTTTTAGTACAATATTCTTCTTTTTTTTTTTTTTTTTGAACAATATAGAAGAAAAAATATCAATCTCTATGTTATGTTTTAGTCAATCGACCAGAGTATTCTTCAACTATTTTTTGACGATATATTCTTATCCTTAAAAATTTACAATATATATATATATATATATATATATATATCAAATATCGGAAATTTATTTTCTTCGATCTAAACAATATAGAGTTATTTATTTAGCAATTCAAGCCACGTTCGTGTGCTTTCTTATATTCTATCCATTTGCACACACTTTGTCGACTTCATGCAACTGTTATAGAATACAATAATAGATTGACTGTAACATATATCTTGCCTCTATACCCAGTTGGGAAAATACAATAGGCATCGTTCATTATTGTCAACTACAGTAAATATTGATGTATATATCTAATCGTAAGATGTCATAATTACAAACAATAATATCGGAAATGTCCGGTGAAAGAAGATGTACTTTAATAATATCTTTTTTTTAAATTTAAGATTAGAAACCGATAATCGACGATATTAATCTTCTGATTGTTCAGCGATCAATAATAATTTGGGTGTAGCCACCGTAGATTAAAGAAAATAGCTATACAGATCACCACATCATAATCTCTGATTACATTAATGTGTGGAAATGGCACTCTTGCTGCACTATAATTTCACCCGTTATTAGACGGGTGACATTGCTCGATCTTCCATGATCTACGATTCTCCCGAAATTAATGGCGGTTGAGTTCAGGTGATTTTCTCAGTAAATGCCATCTGCGATGTACGTTGATCAAATCACTTCCAACCATTGTACTCTATGAAGTTTAGCTGTAGAGGATAAATGAAAAAAATCCTACAAAGTTTGGCTTTCTTCAGATCACAGGAGATTTCGTGACGGAAGACAGATTAAGACATTGATAGTGTTATATTTATCATTTATTTTATACAAACAAATGTAGGAAGTATTTACAAGTAACATGGAGCTACTATTCAATTATACATAGATAACAATAATAATTTATTGAAAATAACATTTTATTAACATGATTTTATATCAGATATCAGTTCATTTGGCTTTTGGAGCTGTTCGTGGATAAAGGAAATGAATGGAAATTGCATCCCTTACTAAGGCTTTAAACTGTGTAGTTTGGGTCCAGGATTGTCTTATTTATCCATGTTTACGATGTTCTTATTAGCTACAGTGCTATTTCAGTTTCGAAGAATTAAACATTACTCCATCTACCTATTGCCATATAATTAGGTTTATAAGTTTTTACATTTAAATTATATCTTCATTTCCCTCTTACATTAGTGTTTGGAATTCATCGGAGCTTTTCATCTCACTTGATAGCTTTTTTCCACACACGAGCACAGACACAAAACGTTCGAGTAAACTTATTCTTGGATCTTCTTTTGGTGTAACGAATCCTTCAAAGCCTCTTACATATTTATAATAATTTTAGAGTCAGTGTGAAATAGCCTTCTGTTCCAATGTAGACATAAACATAAGTTACAAATCGATTCACAAAAATAATAATATTTATAATATATAAATCCATTACAAATGAGTTAAAACAAGTTAATATAATACAAAGAATGATGGAGATTATTGTTGTGCATTTTTTTTTAAATTTGAAATATTCAAATATTTATCTACATTTAAATTCCAAATTCAAAATATGAATGATATCTCAAAACTTCCTTCTATTACTGAATCATCATTCCTTCTATAAAAAATAAGCATGCATGCTTTTTATACACGAACATAGCACTTCACACTGGCATTGTAGAAATATCAACGTAAACATTAAGGATTAAATGTTTTTGAAGTTGAATGAAGAATAATAATCATCTAAATATAGATTTACACATTGTAAACATTAATTTAGATTTATAATAGTATAACCTTGATATTGATGAATTAACTCTTTCTAGTATTGTCACTAACAGCAGTCTTAGCTGCTATTTTAAAAACAAACAAATAATTCAATGGAAACTCTGTTTGGAATATGTATCCCTTGTTTAGACTTTTGTATTGGTTAAGATAAATTTGATGAACTCTAGCATCAAAGATTAGGTTGTGTCCATTTTACGAAATATTTTCTCAAAATGTGTAATTAAAATTGTTCAATGTTCAGTACATATATCATAATTCAAATTTTGTTCGTTATCTGATATATTCTATTCTTTACAGTTGTCTAACTTGCTAAGATTTTTTGGGAACATATTTACGAATTATTCTATGGTCAATAATGACATCACACCATAATTGTTGTCGGCACATTCAACCGAAATCTTTTATGATCGGAGGTAGCTCGGCCTACCATAAATTTGAAGGTCACGACGCACCAATATCTTATATGATCATATATGATATGATATTCTCTCAAAAATAACATATGTATTATTTATTTCAATAAAAATTCTTCTTTTAATTGTCTACAGCCCCACCATAATATTCTCCACGAGTGAGTATAGCAATATTTCTTGGGGAAAAATTTTGCAATTGCTGTAACAAATTGGTGACGATCGATGTTGTCCCGAAAATTTTGCTCTCTGAGATATATACTACGTATATAGGACTATGTTAACTGTATCACAGAAACTATAAAAGCCATACTGATCATCAGTTACCCTCTATATATTCGTTCATTTCATGTCTTGGGAAAATGGTGGTTAGTATTCAGTGAGAAGAAGTTACTGAATAATGATCGCAATCTGATTTTGAATATAGTCTTGTAGGAGCAAATAAAGATAGCGGACTAGAAACGGACCAAGTACAGTTATCGGACCAGAAACGAAGCTGGTAAACATAACGGACCAGAAATTAACTTAGTAAAGATAACGAACCAGAAATTAAGCTAGTAGAGCTAACGGACCAGAAACCTTTTTTTTTAGTTATAAAAATATTTGCTTTTGTATTTTATAAATATACAACCTTATTAATGATGATATTAATGACCATACATTAATTTTGCCTATTTTATTTATTGAAAGAATTGATAAAAAACGTGATCCATTTTGAAGTTGTGAAGAACGAGTAGTAAAAAAATGGAAAAAAACTTCTGCTTAAATCCTTTATTGTTTTGTCTATGAT
>CANNZV010004431.1:68172-90374 GCA_947561585.1 Caprella mutica | reverse complement strand
ATATGCTTCTGCATTAATGATGATTCGCAAACCTACAAATGAAAACTATCACGCTACTAAAAAAAAATATTACGAAATAAATTTAAAATTAGAAAAAGAGGATAGAATCATATTAATAACTTATTTGTTAAATTTTACCTTTTCGAGAATCCATCAACATGAGAAAGAATACATAAGAGAAGCCTTCAACTTGTATAGTTTTGGTATTGACAACAACTTATTTATACTCGGTAATATATTTTTTTCAGATCATTTTACGAACTTAGTCTCAGTAGCTTGTGCTCTGAAGGAAATGAAATGGATTGATGATTTTTTAAAAGGGTTAGACAAGAATATACTAATAGGTGAACTACAATTAGATCCATCACATTTAAACTTAGCAAAAGGAAGAGTGGCATTTGAAAAAGGTAACTATCAATTAGCATTAGAGCATTTGGAAGAAATTAATTCAAAAAATCAAATTCATTCTTATTCTAGCAGATATATTAGTATTGCCTGTTATGTAGAGCTACAATATCCTATTCCTTTCATTGAGGCTAAATGTCAATCCTTTGTTGTTTTCGTTAATCGGCGATTCTCTAACAAGGTAGAAATCGTAGTAGGTTCTAAAAATTTTGTATGGGTGGTGAAAGAATTATTAAAAGAGATTCCAAATAAAGACAAATTACTGGATCGTTTACAGTCCAATGTTAAGTTTATATTTAAGAAGTGGTTGTATGAAAAAGTAAATGAGTTGTAATTGGTCGTCGTCACATTAAAATATATTAAAGCTGGCGCTCATCCATATCTTATGCTCATTTATTTACTTTTCTTTGCTTTTTCTTAGCTTTATTATAAGCACAAATAAGAGAGAATAACCTAAAATAGTAGATCATTTTTTTTGGCATTCGGGTATTTTCCAGTAACCAATTGGGATCTTGTTTTCGTAAGTAGGCAGTATGGATAATAGCATCCTCCACATAATTCGTGTTGATATAGCCTACCTTTCCTTGTTCTATTCTATTACCAGATTTATTATGAAAGATCTTATAGCCTTCTTGTAAAAGAAACCCAAAACCAATATATACTGCGCCAAGATCTGTTAATAGTTCATTTTCTTCTGTTGTGGGTTTTAGAATACCATGTTGGTTAATTAGATAATAATGAGTCATTTCATGGGCAAGAATTGCAAGTTTTTGTTGGTAATTTTGACTATCTAAGTTTTTATTAATAAAAATACAATTCAGCCCATCAATAGATTCGAATTTACCTGCGTCTACATTACTGATAAGTATAATTTTTATAGGCTGCTTGATTTGTAAATGCTCACCATTATATCTGCTGTTTGTTGTAAACACCCCTCTAGTCTAGATTGTGTAATAACTACTCTCTTATCCCATCCCAACATTTCAGTAGTTAATTGGTAATTCCGTTTTGTACATTTTTTTGGCAAATTATCTTTAAGAAACTTTAAATTAGATTTGAGTTGCTTACTGTATAGGTACTCAAAAAAACGAGGGTCCGCTTTTGTGTTCTCATTCATTACCTGGTTATTTTGTTATATCAGATTAAGTACGCTATGTATTAAGTCATTTCCAAAGTTAACAAAATAATTGAAATATGATCAACGAGAGAATCCTGACTACGAGTTATAGTATATTAATTTATAAAATACGATTGTTTTATAATTGCATATTATATATCCTTAAATTTTATAGGGTTGTCAGACGATTTGTTAGAAAACAGAGAATGGTTTCAATATAAAAGAAATTATTTCACTAGAACTTTTTACTTGAGCAGGAAGATTTTCCTATAGAACATAAATAATGGATGTTAAACCATTTAGAAAGAGAAAAAATGAAGCTACTGGAAGTAAACCTTGTGAAATACATTAAAGCTTTTTTGTATGTATCCTAGTAGAAATACTCAGATTTGTATATTTTTCGGATATATGTCAATTTTGTATATTATTTGTACCTTTATAAAAAATAACATAATACAATGATTATCAAATCATTACATAATACATATATTTCCTGTATTGGGAAGTGAATTTAAGGAATGAATTCATCCAATCACTTGGAAGTAGTCGGATGAAACGTGCTGTCTGATCCGACCACTCTAAAGTGATCGGACCAGTCTAGTTCAACTTGTCTCAACTATATTTTACACTCAATTAAACTTGACTTTATCGACTCTTTTCCGCTTTAGGAATGTTAGCGTTCCTACAACAAGATTGTAAACGATGCTCCATCTGGTATAAGCGTTCTTCCATTTCATCTATAACTCGTAATTTGGCCTCTAGAACTTTTGCTTTAGTCAAGATGGCATCTAAATTTTCAATTTTGCTGAATTTTGCCGCTAACTGGTCGACTTGTTTTCTTATGTTGCTGTTTCCTCCCCTGCCTCGTGTATACTAATCGTTTGTTCCTGAATGCTTTTGTGAGAATAGGAATCATCCCCGTATAGTTTACCAAATGACGATCTTCTTTTTCACTTTGAATCAGAGATACCAATTCAGGAAATTGTTCGGCTAGATTTTGGGCAATAAATCCATAAGTAGTAACACCTGGAGTCGCTTTCATCTCATAATTAGACGGTGTTAATTTTTGGATTTTCTCTACTACACTATCTAGTGCTTTAATATTTGTTTTTAATTTCTTATCTGAGATTTGATTCCATGTTCCATCGGTAGAGATTGTTGTAACGGTACTTCCATTATATTGGTAAGCTATCCTTGTTCCTTTATCTATAGGAAAAGGATTAAATGGATCAGAATTAATACTCCAGTCATTATAAACTCCTACATCCCATTCCTGATCTTTAGCACTATTATCAAACCTTACCATTGGTTGAAATGGACTATCTGTACCAGTTACACTTGATGTATAGGCTTTTAGGAAAAGATGGCCGTGGTTATTTTGAATTGAATTATCTGAATTATAATCTCCATATAGTCTAACGCTAATATTATTGGAGATATCGAGAAGGCTTAGATATCCTCCCTCATGAACATTAGCACTCAAATTCAATTTGCTATGACCAACAGTACTATTTATGGTTCTAAATAAAAATAATAATCCATATTCATTATCTCCACTTCCTTCATTCCCAATAATATAGACTGTTTTTCCTCCATTATCTCCATACATCTTCAAAGCATTAGTATTCAACTGTGAAGATGATTGAGCAGCTAAAAAATTAATTCCAAAAAGAAAGTAAAAAAAAATCTGTATAAATATTTTCATAAGTAGAAAATTTGGATAAGAAAACCGTTAAAAGATGGACAAGCTTATCAAGGTGATTGACACTTAGTCCGTAACATAACTCTGAGTTGTACACAAACTAGACGCACACAACTCAGAGAATTGTGTTACAGTCACTCTACTAGTGAGAATTGAGCGAATACTTTTTTAATCCAGAACTCACATTATTCTATCGAGTCAAGACCATTTTTTTACTTTGAATCACTTTTCCATCAATCACAAGACTATAATTAAAATTACCTGCATGCATGGCATTGGCCTCAACGATAACATGACCAAACCCTGTACCTTCTAACTGGAAGGTCTTCAATACTTGACCATTACTATTAGTAAGAACCATTTGTGCCCGATTTATATTGGAAGGTAGATAGTATTGAATAGTCGTTTCCGTATTAAATGGATTGGGTTGATTTTGTTCTAATTTTGGAAAATCAACATTCGTTTTATCTATTTCTATCTCAATCCCATTTTCAACTTTAGAAGTGCTAACATTCATACAACAGGATTGTAAACTATGCTCCATTTGGTATAAGCGTTCTTCCATTTCGCCTATTGTTTGTAGTTTTGTCTCTAGTCTTTCTGCCTTAGCCAAGATGGCAGCTAGATTATCCACTTTGCTAAGTTGTTCCGCTAATTGATCTACTTGTTTTCTTAGCTTGGCGGTCTCTTCTTCCTTCTCTTTTATAGTAATCGTTTGTTCCTGAATAGCTTTTGTTAGAATAGGAATCATCCCTGTATAATTTACCAAATGACGATCTTCCTTTTCACTTTGAATCCGAGATACCAATTCAGGAAATTGTTCTGCTAGATTTTGAGCAATAAATCCATAAGTAGTAACACCTGGCGTAGCTTTCATTTCATAATTAGACGGTGTTAATTTTTGGATTTTCTCTACTACACTATCTAGTGCTTTAATATTCGTTTTTAATTTCTTATCCGAGATCTGATTCCACGTTCCATCTCTCGAGATTGTTGCAACAGTACTTCCATTATATTGATAAGCTATTCTTGTTCCTAAATCGAAAGACCCTAATATTGCCAAATCTACCTTCGCATTATAGACCCCTATATCCCATTCCTGATCTTTAGCTATATTATCAAATCTTATCAATGGTTGAAATGGACTATCTATACTAGTTGTACTTGATGTATAAGCTTTTAGGAAAAGATGGCCGTGGTTATTTTGAATTGAATTATCTGAATTATAATCACCATACAGGCTTGCTCCATTAGTAGAACTTGAGGAACTGCCGAGGGTTAGTAGTCCTGCATCATTATGATCTGCAGACAGGTAAACATTAGTATCTCCATCAGTACCACTAGTAGTTCTCTTTAACCAGAAAGCTCCATACTCATTATTTCCAGTTCCGTTATTTCCCTGCAACTTGACCGTTTCTCCCCCATTATCTCCAAGCATCTCCAAGTTATCAGCATTCAGCCCTGACGATGCTTGAGCGACTAAAAAATTAATACCGAGAAGAAAGGCAATAAAAACTTGTACAAATATTTTCATAATATTTTTTTTTGGTGATTTTTTAAAAAATGAAGAAGTTGAAGAGCAAAAACTTTCTACGTCAACAGAAAAATCAACAGTAGCCAGCGCCTTTATGCTATTTGCAACAAAGGTATCCACCGAAGGATAAAACCCTTCTGGACAAATCCTCCAAAAATCTATATTTATTGGTCAGGCAAGGAAAAAATAATAGGATTTATAAGGCAGTAGCTTGCACTATAAATGCTAATTCACTCTAAACGAATTACTTACGAGTGTCTCTTGGTGAAGTACCAAATGCTTGTTGGAAGGTACGAGAAAAATAATTAGGGTCCGTAAATCCTACTTCATAGGCAATTTCAGCTATCGTTAGCTCCGTATTTTCCAGTAGTTGCTTTCCTTTTTGTAAGCGAATAGAGCGAATGAATTGGGAAGGGGTTTTGCCAGTTATCGCTTTTAGTTTTCGATAGACTTGGGTTTGGCTCATTTGGCATTTTTCGGCTAATTGAGGCACCGTAAAAGCGGTATTATTTAGTTGCTTGCTAATAATCATCTCTAATTTCTCGATAAAAACAAGCTCTTTTTGTTCGGTAGGAGAAAGTACTATACTACTTCCAGCAATCGAAAACCTTGCTTGTAGTTTTTGTCTAAGCAAGACTAATTTTTCTAAACGAAGTAGTAATTCTTCTTTATAAAAAGGTTTGGTGAGGTAAGCATCAGCACCATATTTCAATCCTTCCATTTTAGCGGTATGTCCTGCTTTTGCAGTCAATAAAATAATGGGAATATGGCTGGTTCGTTCCTCCTCCTTTAATATTTCACAAACTTCATAGCCATTTTTTAGCGGCATCATAACATCGCTAATAATAATATCTGGCAAAATTTCGATGGCCGTATCAATGCCTAGTTGCCCATTTTCTTCGGTATGAATCGTATAATCGTTTTGTAAAATAGATTGAATATAACTGATAACATCTTTATTATCTTCAATGATTAATAAGATGGGTTGAGTAGACTCGGTTGCGTTTTTTAAAACAGGTGTTGCAATTACAGGTTCTATAGCAATTATTGGTTCTAAAGCTATATTCAATGGTAAATTAGCACTTGCGGTTTTAGTAGTATCCGCTACATTAGCTGCTGTTAATTCATCAACTATTCGTAGGTGAATTGTAAACTCCGTCCCTTTTCCTTCTTTACTTTGTACTTCAATCGAACCTTCCATCAATTGCACCAATTCTTTCACTAAGGCTAGACCAATCCCCGTCCCTTCTCCCCTCCGAGTCAGGGTATTATCCACTTGGTAGAATCGGTCAAAAACGTGCGCAACTGAGTCCGCAGGAATACCAATTCCTGTGTCCTTTATTTTTATCCTTAGATGTGCTCGATTGGCTACGTTTATTTTTTGAAGATGTAAAATGACCTTTCCTTTCTCACTTGTAAATTTTATAGCGTTGGATAATAAGTTATAGATTATATGCTGAATTTTAATCTCGTCATAGTCCATGATTTGACTATCTACTTCAGAATAAAAAACCAATTGAATGCCCTTATCCGTCGCTAAAGATTGAAAGGATTCTGTTAGATATTGAATATAATTGACAATGTCTCCTTTAATCTTGTGAAGTTCTAGATTAGCCGATTCTATCTTTGATAAATCAAGCATTTGGTTAATCAGTTGCAATAAGTTCTTGCTATTTCTACGAATTAATTTTCGTTCCTGTTCATGGCCACTAATGTTTTCATTCATCCCCATAATAACCGTTAAGGGAGTACGAAATTCATGGGTAATATTGGTATACAAATTACTTTTTAATTCATCTAATTCTTTTAATTGCTGCGCTTCTATTTGTTCTTGCTCTTGTAAAATTTTGTTTTTCTCTAATTGAAAATAGGCCTTTTGTTTATCTTTTACATGTTCTCTTTGTCGATAAGCCAAACCTAAAGAAAAAGTAATAATCTCCAGAATAGAGCCGATTTTCAAATAGATTAAAGCAAAGGCAGGTGATTGTAGCCAACTTATCATTGTAAGGATCGCTCCACCGAACCAAACGATAATACCTGCAATGATAAAATACCTTTTTTTGTCTTTGGTTTTAGAGAGGTAATAAATGAACATTAAATTGGAAAAAAAGAATAAGAGGATATAAACAAACGTAAAGGGGGTCTGCATCAATATAACTAAAACCAGATCGTAGAATAACGATAAAATCTACGACCCATCCAAGGCAAGCCTATCCAAAATAAGCCTTTAAAAAACAGATCCCATTTAGGTAGTAGTTGGTCTAATTTTAAAAAACTCCGCATAAAAGCGATATAAGCCATTAAACCTATATAAATGACCAACTTTCCTAAATAACTATATTCTGGATGTTTTGGAAATAAGGTAGGCTCTAACCAATCTGCCAAATCTCCTGTACTAAAAGAAGCGTAAATAATCAGCGTCAACAAATAAACAGCATAAAAAATAAAACTTTTATCTCGATCAAAAAAATACAAGATTACACTATACAACAACATCATCATAATGAAACCGATGAAGAAGGCGTGATTCCTTCGGTCGGTTTGCAATCGCTCATAAAAGCTAGTGATATGCTGCAGTCTGACTCTAAAGTTGGTCGAATAGATGTTCGGCTGCTTTTACCTCGAAAATAAACGGTAATCGTTTGATTCGGTGGCAAGATAATTTTAGTAAAACTTCCTTCTAATTTAGGAACAAAGTCTTTTAATTCATGGGGTCGAAAAAGGCCATTTAATTGATGTTGATACCTACCATCGGGTGTTGAAAAAAAATGTCGAACTCTGTCAAGGAATAAGACATGTCTAAGACCCATTCTTGATATTTAACTGCATTGGGCAGCATGTTTTGTAAGTCAAATTTTCCCCAATAATACTGGTTGGCTTCTAAAGAAAAGTTTTGTTGTCCTACTTTTTGAAAAGGGAGTTTCGATAATTGATTAGCGATATCTTCTGTAGGAACTACACCTATATTATCTGGTGCGATTTCGGTAAATGACAATAAATTGTAGGTCGTTTTCCACTCTTGAAGCACAAAAGTTTCCGCCTGTATTTTTATTGAAAAAAGTAAACCTACTAAAATCAGAACAATCCAAAAACTATGTAATTTTATTAAAGGCAATTTCTTAATTTATTTTCTCTACTCTACATTTTTTTAAACGGTAAGAATAAAGCAGTTTTTGAAAAGGGAAAATGGCTATATTGTTATATTATTGTCTATCAACATTTTGTGAGTAACAATATAGCAACCTGTACACTACTGGACATTTTATAGAACAGAGAAGCGAGAGTAGAGAAAAGAGACCGTATTCGTTTAAAAAATAACGAAATTTCGTCGTTTTTTGAACGAAGTGTATCTATCCTCTCGCTTCTCTATTCTAAAAATGTCCAGTAGTCTAAGTAACTTGTCTATCGGCCAGGCAGTTTTGACAATAAAACAATTTTGTTCACTTAGTAACGACGAAAGAATAAGTCCGTCATTTCGACGAGTTTATTTTGGTCTTAGTTTTTTCTTTGAAAGCCCGATTTATGTTGATATAATGAGGGTTTTCAAAGGAGAAAATAAGGGCAAAAGAAGCCGTCCAAATGACGGAATTATTTTTTTGTCGTTACTTATTTGCTCAAAACGCAAATGTAACGAAAGGGTTGATTTAAGAGGCATATATTACCATTTTTTCTTTATTTACATTTTCTCCTACTCACTTCTCCTCCATACTTCAGTAGAAGTCAGCAGTAAGCTGCATGCTATATTCGCTATTCGCATGTCAGCATCACCAACATCTACCAAAGATTTCTGCTTCAATCAAAGCATCCAAATAGGTCGTTAATATTTTTGTCTAATTAGTCAATGTAATCGCTTCTCCAAAGCCAACTTCATAGCATTTTAAAACTTGTTTATTTGTTGAAATTGTTTGTTTGTTTACCCACTATATTTATAAACAAATAAACATTGTAAACAAATAAACAATTCTTGAAAATCCTCTTTTTATCACTAAAATTATAGCAATAGTTTATGTTACTCTAGCAAGAGTAAGTTCATTTAGTACCCCCTGAAATCGGCGACCATATTCAAAATAAAGTTGGTACGCTTTATCTGGATCAACATCCCCCTCGTTCGCATGAAACACTTTACCAATATGCGGTTCAATAGCAATAAAACCTCTATAGCCCATCGCTATTAATTCAGCTAAAATAGCCTTCAGATGCCCTTGACCTGCTCCTGCAAAAGTGTATTCTGGTTCGCCTACCTCTTGGTGCATAATGCCATCCTTGATATGAATATGAGCGATGGCATGTTTTACTTTTTGAAAAAATTCAAATGCATTTTGCCAAGGAAAAGGAGCAGGTTTAGAACGATCTCTTTGAAAGACAGGGTTACCTGTATCAAACACTAAACGTAAGCCCGGCACTTCTTCTAATAAGCGCAAAGTATGGTCAGCTGAAAAACCACCCCAATTCATACAATTTTCATGTAATGCCTCCAAGCCTGCGTCAGCAAAACGAGCGGTAATTTCTCGCAGTCTTCGAAATCGTTCTTGTTCATATTGTGCTTCGCCCCAAGGGCATTGCGCATAGGACATAACACGCGCATATCGAACACCTAAACGTTGCATACGGGGTATACAACGCTCTATCTCTTCTAAAGTGAGCGTCCAATCAGAATGAATTGTTTTTGCCCAACTTCCGATCATCGTGCCAAATTCCGCCACTTTGATATCAGCGGTTTCTAATTGTTCGCATACTTTTTGGAAGGCATCTTCTGATAAATCGTGGATATTGGTCCCATCAATCATACGGGCAGAAAGATAGTTCCAGCCTAGGGCTTTTGTTACTTTTATTTGGCCAGTTAAATCGTTGGCTGCCTCGTCTGTAAATCCTGATAATTGTATGTTGGTGTTTTCTTTATTATTATTGGACATAGATTTTAATTTTTTGATGGATTAATGGCTGAGTATACCACAAAGACATAATTGAACGCAGAGGTGCAGAGGTGCAGCGTTTTGATAAATAAAAAATTAATGCTTAATTTTTTATTTATTCCGAGACATAAACCATTAAGCAATATAACAATCACAAATCAATCCAAGCCCCCTCGCGCTTAGCACTTCTATAAATCGCATCAATTACGCGCACCGCTTTCAAACCTTCTTCGCCTGTAACTAAAGGTTGTCTTCCTGTTTCAATCGCATCGACTACGTCTTCGAAATTAAGCAAATGTCCTGCAAAATTAATGGAATTGGGATCATTCGCCCCCATGCCTTTTCCTGAAGTAATCATCAAATTATTTGTAACAAAAGCATCTGCTGGTGCAGACGTTTTAAAATCCCAAACCCGAAAGGATTCATCACTCATAAAAACAGAACCCGCTCTACCACAAAGCTGCACTTCGGCAGGGTGGCCATCAGAAGACCAACAAGATGTCGCTCCCTGAATTACACCTCTAGCGCCATTCTCAAATTCTACAATAGCGACAGCAGTATCTTCTACCTCAATTCTCTCGTGAATCAAACAAGTCGTAGAAGCAGACAATCTTTTTATATCGCCCGCTAAATAAATTAGTTGGTCAATCGTATGTATAGATTGATTCATTAAGGCCCCTCCTCCATCCAAAGCCCATGTTCCCCGCCAAGCACCTGAGTCATAATATTCCTGCGTCCGATACCATTTAACCACAGCATCACAAAGGGTTAATTGCCCAAAACGACCTTGGTCAACTGCATTTTTGAAGGCTTGCATAGCTGGGTTAAAGCGTCTATTAAAAATGCCTGCTAAGACTACATTCTGTTCTGCGCAAACTTGAATCATTTGCTCTACTCTAGCTGGTGTCACTTCTAATGGTTTTTCACAAACGATATGTTTTCCGGCTTTTGCAGCCGCAATCGTTGGTTCTAAATGAGCACCTGAAGGAGTCGCAATCGTTACTATATCAATGGTCTTATCTGCCAATAAATCTTCCAATTGATGGTAGGCTTTACAATTGAATTTTTCTCCTAAAGCTTTTGCTTTATCTGGGTTACGTGCATATATGGCACCTAATTGCCCGCCCTTCATTGCCTGTATGGCTTGTGCATGAAAATTGGCAATCATGCCTCCTCCTATTATTCCAAATGTTTGCATAATAAATCTCGTGTCTGTTTAAAATTAAATCTACGCCGCCTCTTTTCTCAAAAAACTACTAATACCAATAATCGCTAAAACAGGTAATCCAATCAAACCAACCAGCCCAAACTGATGGTCATAAACATTGGCACTTTGATATTTCCCCAATAGCGCCCAGATAGAGGCAAAAGTCGCAATACCCGTTGCTGTAAATAACAAAATATTAATGAGCCATCTATTTTTGGGCATTTCGTCTCCCAATGCTTTTTTAGAATTCATTAATAATAAAAAGATCAAATAAGCGATCGGTAATAAGGTCGTAGCGATCACAGATGCAGGAACAGCTAGTGCCGTTTTCGCTGCCCCATTCCATAATAGCGGAGAGAAAAAACCAGCGATAGCTGGAATAACAGCACCTATTAAAAACAACTTTTGTTCCCCTGGTCGTCCAAAGGCTTCGCTAATAGCAAAACCATTCATCATCATATGCACGAGCATGGTACTAAGCGCCATCGCTAAAATACCAATACCAAATATCAATTGAGACCAATTGCCTAAAAAAGGTTGTAAGGCATTGGCTAAATCATTCGCATTTCGTTTAGCTAACATCGTCGCTAAATCTTTATCCGCTTGCGGGGCTGCTTGTCTTACTTGAGTAATGCTAGCTGCATCAAAAGTAGCGAAATTAGCATGTTCTACTTTTAGTCTCGTATCCAAAACTTGATGATAGGACGCTTCACTAACGATCCCTTTTTCTTTTGCATGAAACTGAGAAGCAGACGCTATAATCAAGGCGGACGCTCCTAAAATAAAAGGAATAAACAAACCTAAAGCTAAATCGAATCGTGCTAGTTCTCTATGCTTTTTACCCCATCCTTTTTTCATTATGGAATACGGTAATAAAAAAGTCATGTTAATGCCAACCGCTGTCCCAAAGGCGCCAATAATAATATTTCGTTGATTATCTGCAATATAGGATTTCCAAAATCCTTGATACTCCCCAGATGCCGCGATGCTATTTACATAAGTGTCCGTTGGGTGAAATAAGGCCGAAAAATCAGGTATTAATCCACTTCCTAAAGCCCCCCAATTGATCGCTCCTTTGAGTGATAAAGTAACCACTACCCCCATAAAAGATAGAACGATAAGTGCTACTAGTAGTTTAATAATTGCATCAATAATTCTAGCCGCTTTTCCATCTTTAGAGAAGAGCCATATTAAATAAAAAGCGACTACAAATAAAACCCCTGTAATCAGAAAAGGAGGTAAATTGGCACCTCCTAAATTACCTTGAATGGCATCTGCCCCTAAAGCAAATTGTGCCGCACAAAATACAATGTCTGCGACCACTGTAGCCAACAACCAACCCCAAGCCAAAACAGGTGAAATATGTTTTTTTGCTAATTCAAAGGGTCTATCTTCTTGCTTCTCTTTACTTAAGGTCACATAGCTGATGGCAGACAACATAATGATGCCACATAGCATGGCTAAAGGTTGTAGCCATAGGAATTGGTATCCCCCAATGACCCCTAAATAGAGTGCGCCAACAAGTGTACCACCTCCTAAAGTGACCGCAGCTTGTACCCAACCTGGACCACTTAGTTTGGCGTAGTGATATACTTTACCAAAGAAATTTGCTGATTGAGCTTTTTCGAAACTATCCTTCATGTTTTTAGGTAATAAGTAAGAGGTAATAAGTCGTGAATGGTAAATGGTAAATTTTGCAGTAATAAAATTTACCATTCATCATTCCTCCTCTAAGGTCCAATTTTTCAACTCCTCTTCGGTAAACATATCTTTTCGATCTGCAGTAGCTGCTCTTATCTTGGCAATCTTTTTTGTATCAAATCTAAAGAAACTAGAATTCTTGGCAAATCCACTTTTAATGAAAGCCATGATATCATATATGCCTTGATCGCTGATGTCAGGGTTATGTCTAATGCCAGGCATTACAGCAGCCCCTTCATATTTTTCACCATAAATAGTAATAGAACCTTTTAGACCATTCAGCATAATTAGTATAAGATGTTCTGGTGGACCGTCCGCATATTCAGACATATATAAAGGTGGTGCTAGATTTTCAAGTCCTTTACCGTCCATACCATGGCAAGTGGCGCAATAAGTTTTATATAATTCAAAACCTCTTGTTCTGTTGTCCGTTTTATCTGCTACACTTATAGTTAATTTTTTTTGATTATCGGCATTTATATTTTCTATGGTCTGCGCTAACAGCATTGCCAAACTACTCTCCTCTTGAGTCGAGTTCATCGCTTGCAGATAATCCGATTCTTGTCCACGCCAACTACTTACTAAGGCTTGAGCGATGATGGGATCATTGGCATACTTTTCTGCTAATGTTAACGCTATTTTTTTGCCTTGCTGCACGAATCCAATACTATGTGCCAACTGCAAATGTGCATCATACTCTTTGGAGGCTATAGCTTTTTCAAAAATTGGTAATAGTTGATTTTCATTGGTCGTATTTAAAATGCTTTTAGCCAATACGATGACTTGGGATAGTACTTGTGGATTTTCGGTAGGCACATTTACTAAGATACTAGCGGTCAAACTATTCATCCCTTCCAATACCCAAAGCGCATGGATTTGCCCCAGAGGATAGTGATCATCAATTGCAATTTTTGTGAGCGACTCCACCAAATTTTTATCATTAGCAAATACTAATTTTTTCTGAGCAGTAGTTCTTTGCCAAGCATTCGGAGACTGTAACAATGGTATCCATTCTTTAAGACTTAAGGTACTAAAGTCAGGTATAGCTTCAATAGGTTTAGTCGTATCGTGCACTCTAAAAACACGACCAGTAATCGCCCATTCATCCATTTTACGTTCTAGAATATGCTCCTTTAAATAACTCGTCATATATGCTCGATGTTGAATAATCGCTCTTCGCATATCCACGATATATAAAGCACCATCAGGACCGTTATTGATATTGACAGGACGGAATGATTCATCCTTAGAGGATAAAAATTCATAATTTTCGCTGGTCGGTAGGGCCGCTATCTTACCTTTCTTAGTCTCTAATTGATACCGTTTAACTAAATTGGCTTCTGGGCCACAAACAAAGGCATTTTGATAAAAGGATTCTCGAAATTGACTTCCTCTATAAATAACGGGACTACAAGCTGATGTAAAATCAATCACTCTTCCCAAAGAGTCTAGATTTGATTCTATATAACCTCGGTTGATTAGCGTAGGCTGAGCTGCATAAAGTCGCCTGGTTGCAGACAATTTTTGATTCTCTAATTGTTTAGCATGTAAATAAGGATTAGCATTCACTTGATTCGCTTGAACAAAGTCACCGAATATAGGATTGCTATTATTATTATAAAACAAACGCCCTGAATCATCATTAGAAATACCCCATTGCCCTTTTACAAGCGCTGCTTCTCTTTCCCATTTCCCCTCTTTATACCGATACCGCCTATCACTTTTCGCACTATAAATCCAATTATCCAAATTGTATAATAAGCCATTGGGCGCATGTTCCACATTGCCCCCCATCGAATAAGTAGAGTCAATCAATTGAGGTTCCATTGGCTGGTCATTCACAATTTTCACCCACCACAAATTGGGCGGTTCAGCATATAATAAACCATCGTCGATTAATTCAATCGCTCTAGGTAATTCTAAATTATCCAGAAACACTTTTTTGGTATCCATTACTCCATCGCCATCCGTATCTTCCAATATAGAGATCCGCCCATCCGCTAATTTTTCATCCGACCCATCAATATCTCGCATATACCCCGTCATCTCAAGTGCCCAAATCCGTCCTTTCTCATCAAACTCAATTTCGACAGGAGAAGTCAACAAAGGCTCCGCAGCAACTGCCTTAATTTGAAAGCCTTCTTCCAAAGTAAATTCACTAATCAAATTTACAGATGTTTCTTGTTGGCAAGCGGATAAGCTGCCTAAAGCAAGGATAACACTAATGGCTATTTTATTCATTTCAGGATGTTTTACACGATTAGGAATAGTCTAAGAAGAACCATGGACAAATCTATCAAATCAGAAGCATTTATTCATCGGACACAATATATACTTTTTAGACCGCTCCTAAAAATCCACCCTCTAGATATTAGCAAATAGGTTTTGCTAATTAAACCGGGTAAACAATTCAACAAGCTTTTTATAGGATTGGCTTGTAAATTTTCTATGGTAGTTGGTCTTTTACTAGTATATATCCTACTTTTGGTGTTTCGTAATGACTAAAGTCCTGATCAATTAATAATAAAAACATACTAATTTGAAAGGAATCATCTTCGACATGGACGGCACAATGATAGACAATATGATGATCCATCATCGTGCTTGGCAAAGGAAATTAGCGGATTTAGGCTTAAACATGAGTATGGAGGAAGTAATGGAAAAAATCCACGGAGTCAATATAGAGATTTTGGAACGATTATTTGGGGACCGCTTTACTCCAGAAGAACGCATTTTAATCTCTAAAGAAAAAGAGGACGCTTATAGAGAAATATACGCACCAGATTTAAAGCTTATTCCAGGATTAAAATCTTTTTTACTAGAAATTCAAGCGGCAGGGATACCTATGGCTATTGGAACAGCTGCGCCTCCTGACAATGCTTTCTTTGTTATAAACCAATTGAATTTACGTTCGTTTTTCAAAGGTATTTTCCATTCGGATGATGTAAAAAAAGGAAAACCTGATCCAGAGATTTTTGAATTAGCCGCAGCCAGTATGGGCCTAGATGTAAAAGATTGTGTAGTGTTTGAAGATAGTATTGCGGGCGCTGCTACCGCACAAAATGCAGGCTGTCCTGCTGTTATTATTACGACAACACATCAGAAAAACGAATTCCAGCATTTCCCTCATATTCTTCATTTCATGGAAGATTATCAGGCGTTTAGCTTATCAAAATTAACTAGCTTATTATCCTGATATTCAACTCCGAAATAATGAAATTGTTCAAAAGCTTACAAAGCAAATTCCTATGACTAATAATGATATTTTAAGGCGACTTCGCTATACCTTTAATTTTAGTGATGACAAAATGATTGCCTTGTTTCAGTTAGCCGATTTGGAGGTAACGAGAGCGGAAGTTAGTAACTGGTTGAAGAAAGAAGATGATCCAGACTACACCTCCTTACATGATAAGAAATTGGCTACTTTTCTAAATGGGTTTATCAATGATCGTCGAGGTAAACGAGAGGGCAAACAACCAATTCCTGAAAAGACGCTAAATAATAATTTGATACTGCGAAAATTAAAAATCGCCTTGTCGTTAAAAGATACGGATATAATGGATTTGCTTAAACTGGCGGATATTAGAATAAGTAAACATGAAATCTCTGCCTTTTTCAGAAACCCTAGTCAAAAACAATATCGACTCTGTAAAGATCAGTTTTTAAGAAACTTTATCTATGGTTTACAGATTAAGCATCGGGGGGATTTTTAGGCTTGCTTGCGGCACCGCTCAGTCAGCTAGAGCTTGTTGCCTTCGACTCCGCTCAGACAACGAGCGTTCCTATAGCAAACGAACCTTATCTCAAAAACGAAATGTCGTTGACTGAGCGGAGTCGAAAGCAGCTCAAAACAGCTCCCCTTTCGTCAACACTAATTGATCTTCGATATGGCTCTTAACATCAAAAAAAGTAATTGTTTGGATGCCCGCAGAACTTCGATATCGCCCCTTTCCTAATTCAGAATCAAACCATCCATCAGACATATTTAAGGTGAATGGCTGGAGTATTCTAGCCTTAAAATATTTATCAATTTCTGTCAACTGTGGCGGTAGCATGCCATCTATAATGTAATATTTCACTTCTATTTCAGATCCTTTAGCAAGCACTTGTAATGCCCAGGATTCATGGTGTCCACCTAATGTGTAGATGCCCTCCATTTCCTTAACATCTACTTTTTCTTGAAAATCATAACAGCTAGACTCTGGAATACATTTTCCCGTAGTTGGATGAATGGCATACAAGGCGCCTGGAATAAAACCATTCATAGAAGGTTGTTTTGGCATTTTGTAGGAAAACTTTTCATTAGCAAGTACTGCTGCTGTTTTAACAATACCAACCTCCTCACAGGCTTGTTTAACATGCTTGTAAACTACTTGGCCCGTTGACAAGTTATAGTCAAAATTTTCTTGATAATCACAAAGTGCTTCGTTGAAAACAGTAGCACCGATTAGTTCCCATCCCTCATTTTGAAAACGGTAACGATGCGTATAGTCCCATTTGTCTCTACTTCCACCATAATGCTTGAGGACAATTGCCCCTCTATCTATAGCAATACTTACAAAAGGATCGCCCATCATTCCTCCATGTTCACTAGGCAATACTGGCCCCTTCGCTCGATACATTAATTGCCATTCTTTGTTTTGTACTTTAAAAATCAGGATCATTCGTTCTTCCCCCATGTCTCCAAACTTATCGGTATTTAATACTAGTACTTTTTCTGCAATTTGATCATTATTGAGATCGCCATCAGCTTCTGCCCTCAAAGAATAACCTTTAGGTAACTCTAACTCAAAAGGAGGCAAACGCTTAGTATTGGGAACAGTAGTCGGAATAGAAGTAGGCGTAGTGGTTACGTCGGGTTTCTTTGGAGTGTTAGTTGTTGCGGAGGGACAAGCATATAACAAGAAGGCAAAAGACAGTAAAAGAATAAAATTTTTCATGCTTAATTAAGATTGGGGGGGGGATTATCAATGTCCACAAGGTACTAACTAATTTTGAAATATTTTTATTCGCTTAAATCCCTCCTTAGTATTGACAAAAAAAGAACTCCGTCTTTTAGATTTGAAATTGAGTCTTTTTTTCATAGGTTTTCAACCCATGAAAAAAAGACCTCATTTTCAAATCGACTGACTTATTTTTTTGTCGTTTCTTAAAACAAAAACAGCTACCGTCCGTGTAGAATATCTTCCACAATTTTTGTTACCCCTTTCGTTATATCCAATTGCATTCCATAGCTCGGTGTTTCCAATGTATCAAACTGAGATTGCAACAAAGTAGCAGGCATATAATGATTTTTCCTTTGAGACATTCTTTCCCATATCAATTCAAAAGAGCCATTTAGAAAGCACCATTGAGGAGGAAATGGGAGGTCTTTAGCCAATAATACTCTATAAGATTCTTTTAAGGCGGAACAGGCTAATACCGCTCCATCATTGGCTGCTTGCACCTTCAACAAAGTGTTTAATTCCATAAGCCATGGCCGCCTATCCAGATCATTCAATGCTTCTCCTTTTTCCATTTTTTTAACATTAGCCCTTGGATGAAAATCATCTGCATCGAAAAAAGGAATGCCTGTTTTTTTTGAAAGCGCCTTGCCAATGGTAGATTTACCACAACCTGAAACGCCAAATACAATTATTATTTTATTCATTCATTTTTTAATTGATTGTTGATAGGGCATGATTCAACATGGATTTAACGAATTAGCATAATTAAGCAATCAACTTAATCTTCTAATCAACATTTTTCCCTATTATTGCGGCTTAGAAATGAAAAATCGCATGCCAAATAAATATAAGTACATAGCCATCGAAGGCAATATAGGTGCGGGGAAAACGACCTTGTGTAAAGCTTTAGCAAATGACTGGAATTATGAGCTAGTTTTAGAACAATTTACAGATAATCCTTTTCTGCCGCTATTTTACGAAAATCCTGAAAGATATGCCTTTCAAGTGGAGTTATTTTTTATGAACGAACGGCATAAACAATTGCAGGCTCATTTTGACAATCAACATATAGTTCATCAGCATACGATAGCGGATTACTTTTTTTTGAAGACTTTATTGTTTGCCAATAAAAATTTAATCAAAGAAGAATATCAGTTGTTCCAGCAATTATTTACCACCTTAAATAGTCGATTTCCAAAGCCTGATTTATTAGTCTATTTACATCGACCAATTGCCGCTTTACAGAAATTAATACAGCAACGGGGTCGGTCAATGGAGCAAGAAATAGCAGTCAGTTATTTAGAAAAGGTAGAAACGGCCTATTTGGAATATATTAAATCTACTCCTGATTTTCCAGTAGTTGTGTTTAATCTGGAAGATACGAATTTTATAAAAGATCAGGCTGTTTATCAGCAAATAAAAGCTGTTTTAGAACAGCCTCCTATGGAACATAAAGTACATTATTTGACGATACAATAATAAAATCCGTTTTAATCTATCTAATCGGGTCTATCCGTGCCTTATTTACGACTCATTTGCCTCCAATAGACCACTAAAACTAAAAATTATACCTAACTTTGCGTATTTTTTACAATAAGCGAAATAATCACCAAAAATATGGACCTAAATTTCAAAGACAAAAAAGCATTAGTACGTGTAGATTTCAATGTACCCTTAGAAAAAGGGACGTATAAAATAACGGATGACACTCGAATAAGAGCCGCCTTACCAACTCTTAAAAAGATATTAAAAGATGGCGGTGCAGCAATTGTCATGTCTCATCTTGGCAGACCTCTTAAAAAGACTAAGGAGGATGGTAGTATAGATGTAGAGAAATTCACCTTAAACCATGTCGTCAGTCATGTAGCAAAAAAAATTAAAAACCAAGGTTCATTTTTGTCCAGAAACAGTAGGTAAGCAAGCAGAGAAGATGGCAAAAGAATTACCTATGGGAGAGGTATTAATTATAGAAAATACTCGTTTTCATAAAGGGGAGAAAACAGGAGATGAAGCATTTGCTAAACAGCTAGCTAAATTAGGTGATATCTATATCAACGATGCTTTTGGTACTGCCCATAGAGCGCATGCCTCTACTACAACAGTTGCCCAATATTTCAAAAAGGATTGTAAAGCTTTCGGCTATCTAATGGAAGCAGAAATCAAGAGTGCAAATAAAGTCCTAAACAATCCGGAACGACCTTTAACGGCTATTATTGGGGGCGCAAAGGTATCCGATAAAATGTTGCTATTAGAAAAATTGATCGACTTCGCAGATAATGTGATGTAGGTGGCGGAATGGCTTATACTTTTATGAAAGCGCAAGGCGGCAATATTGGCAATTCTTTGGTAGAAGATGATCGTTTAGAATTAGCAAATAAATTAATCGCTAAAGCAAAGGAAAAAGGCGTTAAATTATTACTACCTAAAGACTCCGTGATTGCGGACAATTTTAGTAATGATGCTGCTATCGAAACTAAATATAGTAAACGTATCCGAAAAGGTTGGATGGGCTTAGATATTGGAGAAAAAGCAGTCGCTGATTTTTCCAAAGTAATAAAAAAATCAAAAACTATTCTTTGGAATGGGCCAATGGGTGTTTTGAAATGCCTAATTTTGCTAACGGCACAAAATCTATTGCAACGGCTGTTGCTGCTGCTACAAAAGCAGGCGCATTTTCATTAGTTGGCGGCGGTGATTCTGTAGCTGCTGTTACGCAGATGAACTTGAATGATGATGTAAGTTATGTCTCTACGGGTGGCGGTGCGATGTTGGAATTTTTAGAAGGGAAAGAGTTACCTGCTATTGCGGCAATGTCGTAAAAGAGGTCAGATGTATGGTGTTGAGGAAGTTCGTTGTGGTTGTCTTCGACTCCGCTCAGACAACGAGATTTCGTTTTTGAGGATAAGATTGTTCGTTTGCTGCACGTACTGTAACGAAATGCTAGTAAAAAAACGGAACCTCGTTGTCTCAGCGGAGTTGATTGAGACTAGATCCTGTTCAATGCACGTACTAGCAACGAAATGCTAGTTAAAAAAACGAAACCTCGTTGTCTGAGCGGAGTCGAAGACAACTTAAAGTAATAGTAGCTTTCGAGACTAGCTCCCGTTCAATGCACGTACTGCAACGAAATGCTAGTTAAAAAAACGAAACCTCGTTGTCTGAGCGGAGTCCAAGACAACTTAAAGTAATAATAGCTTTCGAGACTAGCTCCGTTCAATGCTCGTACTGCAACGAAATACTAGTTAAAAAAACGAAACCTCGTTGTCCTGAGCGGAGTCCAAGACAACTTAAAGTAATAATAGCTTTCGAGACTAGCTCCCATTCAACGCACATACTGCAACGAAATGCTAATTAAAAAAAACGAAAATCTCGTTGTCTGAGCGGAGTCGAAGACAACTTAACGACTCTTCTAACTTCTCAAAAAAACAATAATATGTTAGGTTTAAAATTACCAACCGATCCAAGATGGGTCAATTTAGCGGAAAAAGATTTGGTGGATATTTTGACGGATCATGCGTATTGTGAGCAAAAGGCAACGACTTTTTGTATTACTTTAATTCAGCGTTTTCCAGAAAAAACGGATTGGTAAAGGAGTTAGCTCCTATCGTAACAGAGGAATGGGGGGCATTTTCGTTTGGTATTACAGGAGTTAGAAAAGCGAAATTTGCAGTTAGGGTACAGCGTAAGGATGAATATGTCAATAAGCTGAAGGCATTTGTTAAAAAAGGCGGTAGCCGAGAGGATCAATTGTTAGAACAATTATTGGTCTGTGCGCTAATAGAAGCAAGAAGCTGTGAGCGGTTTCGCTTATTATCTTTACATATTGCAGAAGAGGATCTGAAGGAATTTTACCATAAATTTATGATTTCGGAAGCAGGGCATTATCGCTTATTTATTGATTTGGCAAAGCGATATAGTGATCCTGAAAAAGTGAAGGCTCGTTGGCAAGAATATTTGGCGTATGAAGCGGAGATATTGAAGGATATGGAGTTGCGGGGGGATCGGATGCATTAATGAAAGAAGGAGAAGCAATGCTCGAGTAGACAATTCCATAAATTGCGTCAAAAATTAAACGCCTGTATTATATAAAACTGGCTAACACTACTTTGTGAGCTTGACATCCGCCTTCCAAGGAGCGCAGGTAGGCTTGAATTTCCCCATGGTTTGTGTCATTTTGTTCAAAACAAATCAATCTGCTGTTTCACCTGAACTTCCTTCTTTTCTTCTTTTTTTTCAATAATTTGTTCGGAAGAGAAAATTCGTTTAATGACGCGGAGTTTATTGGTGTACTTATTTTTGTCTTCATTAAAAATACCAAAATGGTCAATTTTATCAATCCGTACTTGACCAGAGGCATGTAGAATTTTACCCTCTTCGCAGATAATACCGACATGATCTATATGGCCTCTTTTATCCTCAAAAAAGACCAAATCCCCTACTCTAGCCTGTTCAAAGAAATCAATCAATTCTCCTTTTCTTGCTTGTAAATAGCGTCTCTTGGCAGGAGAATACCCATCATTTTAAACAACACTTGAACCAAACCCGTACTATCGATACCAAAAGGAGATCGCCCCCCTTTCAAATAAGGAGCAAATAGATATTTTCTAGCTAATTTAATTAACAATTCCGTAGAAACGGTGAAGGTAGATGGATCAACAACTTGTCCACTTTAAGTAT
>CANNZV010004431.1:41169-68137 GCA_947561585.1 Caprella mutica | reverse complement strand
CGTAGTAAATTGATGGGCCAGGTGAATGTAGTTCGTTTAGCGAAGAAATGCCTTAAAAAGAAAGGCTCCGTTACTTTGACAACGGGTGTGTTAGCAGATGATCCAGTATATAAAACAGCAAGTGCAGCAATGGTGAATGGTGGTGTTCATAGCTTTGTGCAGGCCGTTGCTTTGGAAATGAAAAAACAAATAAGAGTCAATGTCGTTTCTTCCGGTGCCGTCATGGACTCTTGGGATAAATATGCCAGTTATTTCCCTGGACACCCGCCTATTGAGATGGATAAAATGATGAATGGTTATATCCGAAGTGTGATGGGAAGAGGAACGGGACAGGTGATTCGAATTTATGTTTAGTTTGTTAGTCTTTGGTTGTTAGTCTTTAGTCTTTGGTATGCTACCGCTTGGCGTTGATGCGAATGGTGGGAAGAATAGGACACGGATAAAACGGATTGTCACAGAAATTAAATTGAGTGTAAAACAATCTTGAGGCAACGTCCCTACGTCCACGCCTTGTCATTTCGCAGAAATCTGTACTATTCCTACCTCCACGTATGCTAGGTAAATTACACGTGGAGGTAGGGACTGTACAGATCCCTTCGGGATGACAAGTTGAGGATGTAGGGACGCAAATTAGCAAATTCTAAAGTAAAACTTGCCCCAAGATCGTTTTACACTCAATTAAATTGATCTTGTGTGCATTATAAACCAAGCTTTTGCAGAATACCACCAAAGACCAAAGACCAAAGACCAAAGACTAACAACCAAAGACTAATTACCAATTTATTATCAATATTCAATGGAAAATATAGTAGTTATAGGCGGCGGATTAATGGGTAGTTCTGTTGCATGGAAATTGGCAGAACAAGGTGAATCTGTTATGCTCATTGAGCAACAAGGAGAAAGTATAATAATGGTTCTAGTTTTGGTGAAGCTAGAATCTCTCGTAGTTTAGGACCGAAAAAAGATGTTTTTTCTTTTGTACATAACAGAACGGTTAAAGAAGTAGAACAGCTGATTGGTTTTCTAAATGAGGAAGCAGGGTCAAAGGAGCATCAAATGGAAGACGTCTACAGCACCTCTCCTGTATCTTATCTCTTTAAAAAAGAGCAATATGACCAGATCAGGAAATATAGATATAAAAAGCAACGAAATGATTATCGGAGAGCTTCTGGTAATTCGGCTTTCAGAAAATTTGGCGTTACCTTAAAGCCCGATCAAGTCTTAGTGAGAGAATATAGAAAATATTCGGGAACGATTAATCCGACTGCTTTAATAGAGAAACTTCGATTGGGGATTAATAAAAAGGGGGGACGAATTAAATACAACACAAAGGTAACTAGCCTTACAAAAAGAGGGAATATTTTTGAATTGGAGCTGTTAAATATTAGCACGAATGAGTCAAAAACGATTCGAGCTAAAAAAGTAGTTGTCGCAGCTGGTCCTTATACAGTTGCTGTACTAAAGCAGTATGCCCCTTATTTCAATAGGATCATTACGCCCAAAAAAGTCTTGTTATCCTATTTTAAAATTTCGGATGCCCGATATGCGCAGTTGTCTCCCGCGGAGAAAAAGAATATTTTTGATGCCCAGCCTATGTTCTCTCAAATAGGAAAGGAGTATTTTTCTATGATAGAAAAAATAGATGAAGATGGTGCACCAATTATTAAGGCAGGTGGACATCAAATTCGTAGAAACATTATTGATATAGATACAGTTTGGGAGCTGTCCCCTCGAAAGAAAGAAATAAAATGGATCAGGAAGAAATTTAAAAAGTATTTTGAGATGCTTGAAATATTCTTGACCAAGAAAGAAATCGAGTTAGTGAATGCCTACAATTGTGTGTATTCTGAAACAAGATCTAAAGTCCCCCTAGTGACGCATATTAATAATCGATACGGTTCTTTGGATAAAGATATTATTGTGATTGGTGGAATGTCTGGTGTGGGCGCTAAAGGTTGTTTGGGCTATGGTGTAATTGGAGCTAATCTGCTTTTAGGTAAATCTGGAGATTCCAGCAAAATTTACCGTAAGGCTGTAAAAGCATTTGGGAGTCCGTCCACTAGATTATATACTAGACGGCCTCGACGAGGGAGATTGTTCTGATGCTTACAATATGATTTATTTACATATTTCGATAATTTATAGATATAAAATGTTTTTTTTATGTAAAAATTGGATAAAATTTTTACCTTGGTGGAATTTTTTAAATTTAATAAAAACATGAACTTAATGGATTAGAAATGAGTATGCCACTCAAATTTGCGAACTTATTTTACATCATTCCTGAGGCAAAAAGAACGGAGACTTTTGATCTATCTGCTTATGGGCTTCTAAGTAAACTGAGCTAGTAAAATGTTAGGTTCTCTTTTTCTAATTCCTTATTAGATTCTCTCACTAGATAGTTTTTCTTCAATGATAGCATCGCTATGGGTTTGTTTTTGAAGGAAAAGAAATTGAAAATTTTCTAGTTTATAGGTTGGCTTTAAGATAGCCTATATACGCTGCAATACCTTCTTCATTTCTTTTATAGTAGGTATACTTTCCAAACCTAGAATATATGACTAAACCGGCTCTTTGCATCACGGACAAATAATGAGAAATGGTAGAAAGGGATAGGCCTGATTTTTCGCCTATATACTGCACACAAACCCCGTCATTGAAATCTCCTTTGATATGTTGATACGGGAAGTGATCTTCCGGATTTTTCAACCAAAATAAAATTTTCAATCTTGTTTCATTGGACAAAGCTTTACTAATTTCAATAACATCCATGTGGCAAATATGTTTATAATTCGAGAAGTATCAAAATGTTTTGAGATAATATTTACCTTGTAATCATAAGTTTTTATTACCTTCGATTTTATCTTAGGGAGTAGGCAAGAAATAAAGTACCCGTTATGGCGCAGTTCTTTTTTTCCTACTTCCTTAAAAGATTTGTCTCGGGTTGAGATGAGACCGAAGACGAATCAGGCTGAAGACCTTGAAAAACGATTCCTAGACCAGTATATGCCAAGTTACGAAAAAAAAAGTGATGCTCTTTTATGGGAGAACTTTAAAAGCGGAGACAAGCTTGCCTTAGATATTATTTTTAAAAGGTATTATCCACTATTGTACAATTACGGGGTAAAAATCACGAAAAATGTAGCACTCACTAAAGATTGCCTACAAGATTTTTTTCTTTACTTGTATGAACATCGGCAGAACTTAAAAGACCTTGATACGATAAAACCTTACCTGTTTAAAGCCTTTCGCAATCGATTGTTCAAATATGCAAAAGCAAATACCAACTTAGTATTTTTAGAGGAAGTGGAAAAAAATGGAGTACTGATATCTTTTTCCATAGAAGAATTAGTGATTCAACAAGAGAACAACCAACTTCAAAAAGAACAAATCTTACAACTACTAAATCAACTTACCAATAAGCAAAAAGAGCTAATTTATTTAAAGTATTATAATAACCTAAGTATAAGAGAAATAGCAGAAGTAGTTAATATTTCTTACCAAGGAGTGTTAAATGGCTTAAGTAAAACCATGAAGAAACTTAGGAAACTCAGGGAGTAGCTTATGATTATCGTCCTATCAGTCACCAATCAATCAAGTATTTTTGATTTTTTTTAAAAAAAGAGGTTATATAATTTGAATTTTTGACTGTTGTTAATGAAGACACTCTCATACTCTTTACATTATGATTTCCGCCAGATGGTGGAAAGGTTTGAACAATAAACTACAGGATTAAACAATTTCATTAATAGGAAACTATCCAAGAATAAATAAAATTGAAAAATTGAAAAAAGAATATACGGAGCTAAAGGATTTCATAGAAGAGCTGTCTTTCAATCGTTGGATTATTGAAAAATCGAAGGAAGACCAAATCATTTGGGAAACTTGGGTAGCAAATCATCCAGAAAAGAAAGAGTTGATGGAGGAGGCAGCGAATATATTAATAGGCATACAATTTAATCAGGTTAAGCTATCAGAAACGAAAATACAAGAAGAACTCGATTTTTTACATGCTGCTATTAGAGAAAAAGAGGCTGCATTTAAACAACCCAAACAAAAGTTGCGCAGTCTCTTACCGAAACGTGTATTGAAAATAGCTGCGGTTACGGGATTACTGGTTGCCTGTATGTATGCGATTTCTTTTTATTTAGAAGCACCTATTGTAAAATATCAAACAGCTTATGGAGAATTTGAAAAAATTCAATTACCAGATGGCTCCCAAGTGGCACTAAATGCCAATTCTTCCTTGACTTACAGAGCAGATCATCCTAGAAAAGTTTGGCTCGAAGGAGAAGCCTATTTTAATGTGCTAAAAAAAGCTACTACAGGCGAAAACTTTCAAGTAATAACGAACGATCTTACTGTAGAAGTTTTGGGAACTTCTTTTAATGTCAATAGCCGATATGAAAAAACAAAAGTGTTTTTGGAGGAAGGAAAAGTAGTGGTAGAAGTAGTGGAATCGGAAGCCAGTAGGATAGAAATGGTGCCAGGTGAATTACTTAGTTATTCCAAAAAGACAAAGCAGATTTTAGAGAAAAAAACAAATCAAGCTAAAAGTAGTACTTCTTGGAGAAATGGGGTAATCCAATTTGATGCGGCTCCTTTATCTACTGTTTTACAAGAAATCACGACCATTTATGGCGTTTCTTTTACTAACAAAAAGAGCGATCCGACAGATATACTTTTTTCAGGAGGTATTCCAAATAATGATTTAACGATTGCTTTGGAGAATTTAAAAGAAGTGTTTGGTATAAACATAGAACAGCAAGGAGCTTCTTATATTATTGAGTAGTAATTGATGTTTAGCCTATTTATTTGTTTAAATGCATGACTGGATAAACAAATATAAAGGCTAAACAAATAAACAAAAAAGGCCAGTAAAAAAAATGAAGGTAAAAAACATAGCAGTAGGCTGTCTACTTCTTGTTTTGGGCGTCCCCCAAGACTTGACTGCTATGGATATATTTATGGTGGAACCTTTAAGTAAGTGCTAGAGAAGATCGGAGAGAAATATGGAGTCATATTTTCTTACAGTGAGAAGGATTTAAAACACGTCTCCGTTGAATTTTCCTTTAAAGATGAAGAAGCTTTAGAAACGGCGATTAATAGAGCCTTAGTTACCACCAATTTAAAATATAAATACCTGGGGGCTAATTTTTTCGTCATTCATAAAAATAATAAAACAGGGAAAAGGAAGTATAAAAAAATTCGACGAAAAATTCAACAAATTGAACGCATAGGAGAATCTGATGATATTCGTATTTCCAATAGAAAACAGACCACCATTTTTACTGCTGCCGAAGAAATGCAGAAACTCACCAACATCAAGGGAAAAGTCACAGATACAGATGGAATGGCTTTGATAGGGGCAACGGTCTTAGTGGATGGCACGACTATAGGGACTTCAACAGAAGTAGATGGAACTTACGAATTGGCGGTCCCTGCTGAATCAAAAATTGTTGTGACTTACACAGGATATTCTGAGGAGATAATAGAAATAACAACCAACGAGTTGTCGATATATCCTTAAGGGAAGGGATTAATTTAAAAAGTGTAACTGTTTTTGGTTCAAGAGGCAAACCACGTACTAGTTTTGACTCGCCTGTTCCTGTTGATCATATATCCATTAAAGAATTGAGTGCTTCAGGAAAGAATTCTATAGATCAACAATTGATGTTCAAAGTGCCTTCTTTTAACTCCACACAGCAGCCAGTATCTGATGCAACGGCTCATTTTAATCCAGCAGATTTAAGAGGTTTATTACCCAGTAGAACTTTGGTGTTGGTCAATGGAAAACGAAAAAACAGTAGTGCCTTAGTTTATAGCGTGACAACGGCGGGTAGGGGAGAAGTAGGCGTAGATTTGAAATCTATCTCGCCTGATGCTATTGAAAGTGTAGAAATATTGCGAGAAGGAGCAGCTGCTCAGTATGGTTCGGATGCAGTGGCAGGGGTGATTAATTTGGTCTTAAAAAAGAAAACGGAGCCATATATTACTATGGGATATAGTACGACAAGCAAGGGAGATGGTCGTCAATATAGAGCCTCGTCTGGTTTTTCTACGAGTATTAAAGAAAAGGGCTTTGTCAACTACACCTTCAGCTATTTCAACCAAAGAAGATCACAGCGTGCAGGAACTATTAGTAGTCCAGAGGCAGAAGCAGCCTATTTTGCCCCTTCGGATTATAGTTTAACGGATTTCGAATCGTATTTAAATCAATATCCCAAAGCAGGATCTCAAGTTGGATTGCCAGATATGAGTGGGATCAATCTAGCTTTTAATGCTGCTTATACTTTAGACAAAGGCAACAAGACTGAATTGTATGCTTTTGGTACTTCTATGAATAGGAAAGGGGCCTCTCCTCAATTTGCAAGAGTACCTTATTGGGTAACAGGATTTGAGGCGATCTATCCAGATCAGCCTTATTTTTTGCCAGAAATGGCGCCAAAAATAGTAGATAATACTTTGGTTGCAGGTATTCGAACGACCTATATGGATTGGGACATAGATTTAAGTTCGACGTATGGTAGAAACAAAATTGACTATTATATTATTAATTCTTTTAACCAATCTTTAGGGGCAGAAAGTCCTAAGAATTTTTATAATGGCACGCATTCCTTCAGTCATTTAGTCAATAATTTAGATGCCATTCGGATACTTACGCCAGCAAAAATAGAGTCTTTGACGATCTCCTTAGGCGTAGAACAGCGAACGGAAAATTTTAAAACTAAAGCTGGAGAGTTTGCATCCTATGGAGATGGAACACCTAATGAAGATGATCGAATTGGTTCAGAATCTTTTAGTGGCTTCAAACCTGAGAATGCATCGAGTAACTATAGAAGTAATTTGGGACTCTACGGAGAAATAAATTCAGAGTTGACAAAAAAAATTCTTTTAGGAGCAGCAATGCGCTTCGAGCATTATAGTGATTTTGGACATAATTTTAGTTGGAAATTAAACGGTCGAATTAAAGTAATTGATAATAAATTGAACATTCGTGGTTCTTTGAGTAATGGTTTTAGAGCTCCTGCATTACACCAGATATATTACACTGCAACTACTACGTCCCTAACATTAGATGGGATTGTTCAAAATCGAATTTTTAATAATCTAGATCCTACGTTGAAAAGATTGGGTATCCCTAGATTAATGCCAGAAACTTCCATTAATATGGGGGCAGGGTTTACTTATAAATTAACAAAAAATATAGGCTTATCTGCCGATTTGTACCGAATACTTCTTAAGGACAGAATCATCCTTTCAGGGCAAGTTGTAAAGACGGGAATAGCAGATTCTCCAATAGATCAGCTTTTAAATAGTATTAACACTAGTTCCGCAGGATTTTTTCTTAATGCAGTAAATACGACCACTAAAGGGATAGATTTGGTGCTGCATTTTGAAGATATGCCAATTGGTAATGGTAATATTAAAGGTAGTATAGCCGCTAATATTAATCGCACTCAAGTGTACGCAATTCATTTACCTAACTTTATAGAAATCAATAACTTACAAGATAATATCTTGTCTAGAGAAGACATTTCTAGGATTGAATCTTGGCGACCACGGCAAAAAATCATAGGGACGAGCACCTATATGTTTAAAAATTTTTCTACAACTGCTTCGGTGTTTTATTATGGGGCTGTTTTCTACCGACATCCTGAAGAAATGTCTTATGATGCAAAATATAATGGCAAAATACTTTCAGATTTGAATTTTACTTATACCTTTGCGGGGAAATTGAAAATGGCATTTGGAATAAATAATATATTTAATATTTATCCAGATACTTTTGAAGCTGCCTATACTGGTGACACCCCAGATCATAATTTGATTTTGTCGGGAGGTTTAAATATCCTTGGCAGACCACTCAATTTGGAATAGATGGTAGGAGGTTGTTTACTAGTATTAATTTTAATTTTTAACCATCTGTATATAATCTAATATATTTAAAACTAAAGATAATAAATCTTATAAGTAAGGCTACTTATAAGGCAAGGATGGCTATTGTCCAAAACTCTCAATAGGATAGCTTTCACTCAATTTTAAACAAAATTTTTAAACTAAAAAGTTTTTTAATGAAACGTATTTCAACATTATTTTTAGCGCTTTTATTTGCGCTACCTTTTACACTTGATGCACAAACCTTAACAGGTACAGTGTCTAGTGCAGAAGAAACGCTTATTGGTGCCAATGTATCTGTTGCAGGTACTAGTATTGGTACAGTAACGGATCTTGACGGAAATTACTCTTTAGGTTTGGACGCAGGTTCTTACACTATTGAAGTAACGTATACAGGTTATGCAAGCCAAAATTTCAACGTTACCTTAACAGATGGCGAAACTAAATCAATGGATGTAATGCTTTCTGAAGGTATTAATCTTTCTGATGTAGTCGTAACGGGTACTCGTTCTGCTCCTCGTTCTGCTACAGATACACCATTACCTATTGATGTAGTAAGTGCGGATGAATTAATGTCTACTGGTCAAAATTCTTTTGACAAGGCATTAACATACAAAGTGCCATCTTTTAATTCGGTAAATACACCAGTAAATGATGCAACAGCGGTATTAGATCCATTTGAAATCAGAAATATGGGACCATCTCGTACTTTGATTTTGGTGAATGGTAAGCGTAAGAACACAAGTGCTTTATTATATACACAGACTTCACCAGGTCGTGGGGAAACAGGTGCAGATATTTCTGCTATTCCTCAAGGTGCTGTTGAGCGTGTAGAAATCTTAAGAGATGGTGCATCTGCTCAGTATGGTTCTGATGCGATTGCAGGGGTAATGAATATTATCTTAAAGAAAGATGCGGAAAATGGTAGTGTTACTTTCACAGGTGGTATGACAGCTGAAGGTGATGGTGAGACTTACGGTATCGCATTGAACAATGGATCAAAATTAGGCGAAAATGGATTTATCAATTATACAATTGATTTATCTAAGAGAGAAGTATCTAACAGACCTGGAACTGTAAGTGCAGAAGGAGAGGCTGGTGATTTCGGTGCGCCACTTGCTGAAGTTCAAGCATTCTTGAACAAGTATCCAGATGCAAATAACATCAATGGTAATCCAGAGACTACTGCTGCGAAATTTGCGATCAACTTAGGTTCTAACGTAAATGAAAATACAGAAGTGTATGGTAATGCTGCTTATGTTTATAAGAAAGTAAACAGTTTTGCAAATTATAGAACACCATATTGGAGAACGCAAGATGCTTTTCCTTATTTAGCGGATTTCTTTCCGAATGGAGATAACGGAGAATACATTGGTTATGTACCAACGTTTGATGCGGATTTGAATGATTTCAATGGTACTGTTGGTGTAAGATCTGCTAAGAATGGATGGATTTCTGATGCAAGTTTCACAGTAGGTGGTAACACACAAACTTATTTAGTAAGAAACTCTCACAACAGAAACGGTACATTGAATCCTGATGGAACTAACAAATACCGAGAAAACAGTCCATTGATTTTTGATGTAGGTGGTACGAACTTCAAGCATGCAGTAGGTAACATCGATGTTACTAGAAGATTATCTGATGTAGTAGGTATTGGTTTTGGTTCTGAGTTTAGAAGTGAAACTTTCACAGTAATCCAAGGTACAGAATCTTCTTACGAAGATGGTGGACCGGATTCGTTCGCAGGTAATGATCCAAGAAACTCAGGTAAATTCAACCGTTATAACTTCGGTGGATACTTCGATGTAGCATTAGATTTATCAGATGCTTTCTTCGTGAATGGTACAGTACGTCTTGAAAACTATAGTGATTTTGGTTCAGCAGCAGTATGGAAGTTAAGTACTCGTTACAAAGCTAGTGATGCATTGACACTTAGAGCTTCTGCTTCTACTGGTTTCCGTGCACCAAACTTACACCAAATCTATACACAAAAAGCACAGTATAGCTTCGTACCTGGACAAGGTATCCAAGTAGGTGGTTTGGTAAACAACGTATCTAGAGAAGCACGTTTATTAGGTTTAGATGCATTAAAGCCAGAAAAATCTACAAACGTTACTGTAGGTGTAGGATTTAAGCCAAACTACAACTTTAGTTTAACTTTAGATTACTATAACATTGCGGTAGAAGACAGAGTTATTTTAAGTTCTGAGGTAGGTGCAACAGCAGCTGGAAATACTGCTTTGGATCAATTATTAGCAGAGAACAACTTATCTGATTTAAGTTTCTTCGTAAATGCTTTGGATACAAGAACATCAGGTATTGATTTTGTAGCAAACTACAAAAACATTGAAGCTGGTGCAGGTACTTTAGGTGTTTCTTTTTCAGGTAACTGGACTATCCAGAATGAAAGAGAAGGTGATGTAAAAAATCCAGCAATTGTAGAAGCAGCAGGTCAAAGTGTATCTAATGCAACTCAAGAAGCTTTATTCTTTACTTCTCGTCCTGAGTACAAGGCTATTTTAGGTTTAAACTGGAAAGCAGATAAATTTGGTGTGTCTTTAAATAACACGGTTTTTGGTCCAACAACTTTCAGACAGCAAGGTTTAACAGCTGGTCTTTACACAGAGTTTGAAACTAAAATCGTTACGGATTTAGCTTTATCTTATAGATTAACTGATAAGACTACTGTTGCTTTAAATGTAAACAACTTATTGAACGTATTACCTGAGTGGAGTTTCAAAGCGGATAGAGGTTCAGAAAACTTATTGAACGATGCTGCTTTCTTACAAAACCAGTCTAACTTGATTACCTTCAACCAACGTTATTCTCAAATGACGTATGACGGGTACCACTTTAGCCAGTTAGGTACGATCTTTAACTTAACAGTTAATGTACAATTCTAAAATTTGTTGAATTGTTTAGAATGTTTATTTGTTTACTTAGCTAAACAAATAAACAATGTATAAAAAGTCGCCTCCGAAAGTATATCTTTTGGAGGCGATTTTTTTTTGTCAAAAATGGTGTAGATTTATTTTTTTTGCGTTCTTTGACAAGTCTTGTGGTTAAGGAAAAAGGAGAAGCAAAAAAGTGACCAAAAGAAATCAGCGCAAAGTCATAATAAGTCATAAAAAGTCAGCGTCAAAAAACCAGTCTAGTTGACAACAAAACCGCACGTATGCAACAAGACCTAATCAACTTCAGAAAAGAACTCCACACCTACCCAGAACTATCGGGTCAAGAAAAAAACACCGCTCAACGCATTCTCAAAAAGCTAAAAGCATATCCTCCAACGGATATTATAGACAACCTAGGCGGCTATGGAATTGCCGCCATATTCGATTCAGGTCAAAGAGGAAAGACCGTTTTATTTAGAGCAGACACAGACGCCTTACCCATTCAAGAAACAAACGACTTTGCACATAAGTCTGTCTATGAGGGGGTATCACATAAGTGCGGGCATGACGGACATACCACCATGCTAATCGGTTTAGCACAAAAACTATATCAACAACCCATCAAAAAAGGAAAAGTGATTCTACTATTTCAACCTGCAGAAGAAATAGGTATAGGCGCTAAAGCCGTCTTAGAAGATGAAAAATACAAGATACTTCAACCCGATTATGTTTTTGCACTACACAATGTACCAGGTTATCCCAAAGGACAAATAGTTTGTAGAGCAGGAACTTTTAATCCAGCAGCTATTAGTTTGGTTATTAAATTTAAAGGCAAGCAGGCACATGCTGCCCAACAAGAAAATGGCATAAACCCTGATGCAGCAATTGCTGAAATTATTCAAAAGATTCACCAGATGAATAATTACGACATGGAGCGCGCAGACTTTTTAAAATTCACGACTATCTATAGTCGCATAGGCACAAAAGATTATGGCATATCCGCAGGAGAGGGGGAATTACATTACACTTTTAGAAGTTGGACTAAAACAAAATTAGTATTAGCTAAAGAAAAAGTGGTCCAATTAATTACAGCAATTTGTCAACAAAATAATTTGAGCTTCACGCTCGAATGGATGTATTATTTTGCGGCTTGTACGAATGATCCCTACGCCGTACAATGTATAGAACAAGCAGCAAAAAAGAATCAATTGGATTATTATAATAAACCATTACCTTTCCAATGGGGAGAAGATTTTGGTTTATTTACTGAGCATATCCCTGGTGCTATGTTTGGGCTAGGGGCAGGAGAGGATACCCCCGCTTTGCATCATGCTAACTACGACTTCCCCGATGACATAATTCCGTATGGCATAAATACTTTCTATAGTATAGCCGAAGAAATACTAAACCAATCTGAATATTAAATTATGAAATTAAAACCATTCAAATTAGAAAGATATTACACCCTCTACGAGTTTACTGCCAAATATCAATTATGTAATTCCGATTGTGAAGCTATGACTATCGGAGAATTATTAGCACTAGAAGAAGGTGCACAAGGAAAATTTAATAATCTTTGGTTGGGGTATACAGATACAAAAGGAAGTCCCGCATTGCGTCGAGATATCGCCAATATGTATGAGCATATATCGCCAGAAGATATGCTGGTATGTACAGGCGCGCAAGAACCTATTTATTTATTTTCGAAAGCAATGTTAAGGAAAGGCGATGAGGTAATTGTGCAGGCTCCATGTTATCAATCTGTACAATCTGTTCCAGAAAGTTTAGGATGTAAAGTACACAATTGGATGGTTCGATATAAGGGAGCACAACCGACTTTTGACATCGAAGAACTGGCCCAGATGATTACAGATAAAACCAAAGTAATTTATCTAAATACGCCCCATAATCCGACAGGTTATCACTTTAGCCATGCTGAACAATTAGCTATCATAGCATTAGCTAGAAAGTATAATGTTTTTATTTTTAGTGATGAAGTTTATCGAGAAATAGAACATCATCCGTCCTTTAAAATTCCAGCATTTGGAGATATATATGAACTTGGTATATCTCTGGGAGTGATGTCTAAGGCCTACGGATTACCAGGTTTACGAATAGGATGGTTAGCTACAAAGAACAGAGAAGTATTGGAAAAAGTAGCTATTTTAAAGGAGTATACAACCATCTGTAATTCAGGACCAAGTGAATTTTTAGCAGGAGTAGGGCTAAGAAATAGAGAAAAGCTATTAGCCCGAAATATGACAATTATCAACAATAATCTGCCTTTACTCAATCAATTTTTTTCTAAACATAGCGATAAATTTTCTTGGCATCCACCAACTGCTGGCCCAATTGGTTTTGTGAAAATGAATTTTGATGTAGATGATATGGCGTTTGCGAATCAAGCCCGTCTTGCCAAGCAAGTCTTATTATTACCTGGGGAAATTTATGATTATAAGGGCTTTTTTAGAGTAGGTTTTGGTAGAAAGAATATGCCAATGGCTTTAAAACAATTTGAAGCTTTTATGGATACTTATTGAACTGTTGATTGCTTGATTGTGTTGATTCTTTTAAAGAATCGCTCAATCAACACAACCAGTATAAATGCAAAGAATTAATACTTTTCTTATTATAGGTACTTTTTATTTACTACTAGATGTGCTGACTTATTTTGGAGTGAAACCATTATTTGTAGATAAATGCTTGCGTCCTTATCAGTTACTTTATTTAGCGTCTAGTATTTATGTGTTTTACAGTTTCTATCGCTTATACCAGACTATTGAAACAGCTAGTTTTTTTAGAGATGCTTCCTATAATTTTTATTTAGGTATAGTAGTCACAGCTGTAGTGACGAAGTTGGTTTTTTTATTGACGTTAGTCCTGCAAGATGGCGGTCGGTTGTTAGTGGGAGGGCTAAAATATATTGGAGATGTATTCAATATATGGCCCATCGCTTCAGAGGAGTCATTCATCCCCGAGCGTAGAAAATTTATGAATGCAGTAGCAGCAGGGGTAGCGAGTATTCCTTTAATCGGAATGCTCTATGGAATCACAAAGGGTAAATACAGATATACAGTTAATAAAGAAGTACTAAAATTTCCTGATCTACCAGCAGCTTTTGATGGATTCAAAATAGTCCAGATTTCAGATATACATGCAGGTAGTTTGGATAGTTTGGAGGAAGTAGCAAGAGGCGTAAAAATGGTAAATGAGCAAAATCCTGATGTAGTTTTTTTTACAGGCGATTTAGTCAATTCAAACAAAGATGAAGTGAATCCTTTTATCCCCATATTTAAAGAATTAAAAGCTAAACACGGCAAGTATGCCGTGCTAGGCAACCATGATTATTATGGCGTTCCTCAGGATGGTAATACAAACAATGTTCAAAATTATTGGAAAGATTTCTTTAGCAAATACGAAAGAATGGGATTTCAGCTATTGAACAATGAGCGTTCGAAATTGGAAAAGGAGGGCGAGTATTTACAAATAGTAGGCGTTGAAAATTGGGGAGCGGGTAGATGGTTTCCTAAAAGAGGCGATTTAGATCAAGCCCTAGATAATTGTGATCAAACCGATTTTTGCATTCTCTTATCGCACGATCCTACACATTGGGACGAAAAAGTCTTAGCGCACCCCAAGCATATTCACCTCACCTTGAGTGGACATACCCACGGGATGCAATTTGGTATTAATTTGCCTGGCTTTAAGTGGAGTCCAGCCAAGTATCGCTATCCTAGATGGATGGGACTCTACAAAGAAAAAGGGCAATATTTATATGTGAATCGAGGTTTTGGCTTTTTGGCTTTTCCAGGTCGAGTAGGGATGTGGCCAGAGATTACGGTATTGGAATTGAAGAAAGCTTAGATCATTTATATCTCAACCACCGAATAGATCGATTTTTAGAAAACACTTCGTTGATTGAGCGGAGTCGAAGGCAACTACAATATCTCAACAACAGTTACCCCATCGCCCCCGTCTTGTGGTTTAGGATGCCCATACGTAACATCCTTATATTCCTTTAATTTCTTATGGACACCTTTTCTAAGGCTCCCTGTTCCTTTACCATGTATAATTCGAAGAATAGAAGCACTTGAGATGAGTGCCTGATCCATAAAAGTTTGTAAGACATCAATGGCTTCTTCATAGCGCATACCTCTTAGGTCAATTCTATTCTCAAACTTATCACTAGCAGCAATCGTATCTAATTGGATGCTTTTCTTCTTATTGATTTCCATAGGTTCTTTTGCGCCGACAATATCAATCAAGGGAACCGTCAAGTGCATAATACCCATTTTTAAAACTGCCTTATTTTTATGGATACCCTCTATGATACCAGTAGCACTTCCAGTTTTTAATTTAACAAAATCACCTACTTTCAAATCTTTAGCTGTTTTTTCTTTACTGTTAGGCTGGTAATAGATAGCTTCTTTTAGCTGACTGACTTCCTCTGTTATTTTTTCTTTTTCAGCTCGGACTTTAACAGCCAATTTTTTTGCTGTTTCTAATTTTTGTTTTTCGCTAAGTTTCTGATTTTCTTTAAGTTCTCGAATTACTTTTTCTAAGCCTTTGTTATCTCTTGCGACTTGTTGAAGACTATGTTGCTTTAATTCTAATTTATGTTTTTTACGGCGATATTCCATGTCTCGCTGCAAGTACTCATAGTTTTTGATAAGACGTTCCAAAGCTTTTTCTTTAGCTTTACTTGCCTTTAATTGCTCTTCTATAATTTGCTTTTCTTTTTGTAAATCTACTAACAATTGATCTACCGCTTTTTCATTTTTGCCTGTTCGATGCTTAGCATAATCCAATAATTCTTTACTTAAACCACTTTTTTGTGCAATTTCAAAAGCATAAGAACTACCTGGTTTACCAACCCTTAATTGATACGTTGGTGTCAAATTATCTTTGTCAAAAGTCATCGAACCATTGACAATACCCTTGGTTTTATGAGCAAATATTTTAAGATTAGAATAGTGCGTAGTAATAATACCAAAGGCTTGTTTCTCGTTAAGCGCTTTCAATATGGCCTCTGCAATAGCACCACCAATTGTTGGATCGGTACCAGAACCAAACTCGTCAATTAAAATTAGACTTTTGGAAGTTGATTTTTCCAAGAAATTGCGCATATTTTTCAAACGCGAACTATAGGTACTTAAGTCATCTTCAATAGATTGTTGATCCCCTATATCTGCAAAGAAACTTTTAAAAATACCCATTTCGCTAACGGACTCTACAGGTATCAACATACCAGATTGCAGCATTAATTGTAAAAGCCCTACCGATTTTAACGTAATGGATTTTCCACCAGCATTCGGACCGCTTAACATTAGAATCCGAGTACCCTCAAAAAAGACTAAGTCAAAAGGAACAACCTTTTTATTTTGTTGTTTATTTTTTAATAATAATAAAGGGTGATACCCATTTTTAATAGCCAAGAAAGGCTTGTTTTTTAATTGGGGTAATTGACCACCAATTTTATAAGAAAGACGGGCTTTGGCTTGGATTACATCTAAGTTGACAATCAATTCTTGATAGCCTTGAATAGCTGCGGTGTACGGTCTTAAGACGGCACTTAATTCCTTTAGTATATTATGTATTTCTCTTCTTTCTTCCACCTCTAACTCAAAAATATCATTATTAATGTCAATGATACCTTCCGGCTCAATAAAGGCCGTTCGACCTGTAGTAGACTCATCATGTATGATTCCCCGAATCTTTCGCTTATGCTCGGCGGGCACACTTAATACCCTTCGATTGTTTCTAAAACTTTCTACGTTATCCGTTAGCCAACCCTGTGAGCGATATTTAGAAATAATCGACCTAAACTGTCTATCTAATTCCTTTACTTTTGCGCCCATACTACGTTTTATTTTCAATAAACGAGGAGAGGCATCTTCTTTGATATTGCCATTATCATCAATGACCCGATCAATTTCTTTAATGAGTTGACTATCAAAGGAAAGTGGGCGAATTAAATTATAAAGACTAGGGTAGACTTCTTGCCGATCATTGGCAAAATAATTAAATATAGTATAGGTGGCTCGCAGTATGGTATTGATCCGCTGCATGCCTTCGATAGGTAAGACATAATCTTCTATCGCCAACATTTTCAAATCGTTTGCTACATCCTCATAAGCAGATAGCGGAAATGGATCATTGCCTAAAGTACGTTGGTATTCTTCGACTTGTTTTAATTTCTTTAGAATAGCTGTTTTGTCTGTGTCTGGATAGATCTCTGAAACTGCTAGTTTACCCAAGTCTCCAAAGCATTCTTGTTCTACTAATTCTAAGATCTTATCAAACTCTAACTTCTGGAATACATCTTCTGGATTTATTTGAATCATCTTTTCTTTTAATCTTGTTCTCACACCATTACTTATCACTCAATATAAGTTTAGTCGTTACTTAGTGTTATTTATTATTTCGTCATTCTTCAAGCACCTCTAACGAGATATTATACAGTAATTCGACCATGCAAGTTCCGAAAAACTACAAAACTATACAATGTAAATTAATTATAAATAAAGGGTTTTCTTATAAAAAATTATTAGACTTAAAATACGCTATGCATTATCTTGCTCGCCGCCTTTGGCGTCTCGCAATAGGTTTTTTTTGGAGGTGACCATTTAAAAAATTGGTTTCAAAACAACCAATTTTTTAAATCATCACCTCCAAAAAACCATTTTGCCGAGGCAAGCGAGGCAGCAGATTTATTTTTAAACAACTTCTTTATAAGAAGAGCCTGTCTAAATTTCTATCAGCTGAAAACCAATATTTTACGAAACTGACTTTGAAAAAATGAGTTTATTTAGCTCGCTAAACGCACTAATTTTTTCTTTGCCAGAGCCGTAAACTATTGATTTTTAACTCGAAATAAATTTTAGACAAGCTCTAAAGAGAAATTGGCATAGGGGGAACTGGGGCCTCCTTTTTTCAGTAGGTAGGATAGGTGTTGTTTTATAGTCAATTTATCTGGATTTTAGCTATTAGTTTATTGGCTCAAACAGAGGTTGAAAGGTTTAGTAAGAGCCTGCAAGGGCTTGAATTCTAGTCAGGCTCTAAAGTCATTGTGTATTTACTAATGCTGCTGCGTACCAAAGACCAAACAGGCTGACCGTTAATACGTTTTTCGTAACCACCAAATTTATTCGAGCTGTACAGAAAAAACCACGGAGTGGTTGAATCCGAATAACCTCGGATGCAATCCGAGGGCTTTCGATGTCAACATCTAGCAACTACGGAGTAGTTGAACAATGGGTAATAGTTGACAGCCTTCACGTTCAACTACTCTGTAGTTGTTAGATGCGAGTATTTTCTATTTCCTCGGATTGCATCCGAGGTTATTCAGGTTCAACTACTCCGTAGTTTTTTTCTGTACAGTTCGAATAAATTTGGTAGGTTCAAAGTACTAATTATCAAGAAGTTATTCAGAGCCTACGTAAGTTCTCAATGTTGAATTTTGAATGATTGAATTTTGAATAAAACGAGACACAACAAGACGAAAACGCTTAGATTTAAGACGACCGCCCATTCAAAATTCAAAATTCTTCATTCAAAATTGAGAACTTACGAGCCTACCAAATAAATTTGGTGGCTACGTATGACTCAAAACTAGTACCGGTCAGCCTGCAAAGACCAAAGACGAATAGCTAAAGGCGAGTTTATTAACAATTTTTGCTCAAGACATATCTTTTCCGCCTTGTAAAACATCCTGATATTCCTTCAATTTCGACCACTCTTTTCTGTGCGCCATACCCGCTTGGATTGGCCAAGTTGTCGGATCAGCTAAGCGATAACGACTGCCTGCATTTAGTAAAATTAACTTCAATTTATCTACTGAAGCACTTGATAAGTCGCGCCAGTTATTAATTCCTCCTGCTTTTAATAAACCTTCAATTTTAGGACCTATCCCTTCAATAATTTTTAGGTCATCTACTTTAGCATTAGAAAAGCCAAGGTTCTTATTTAATAGCTTCTCTACCTTAGAGTAGCTATTATCCGCACCAGCAGCGATATCTAACTGTTTCTGATGCTTCACTAAGGCTGCCCATTCTCCTTCATTTGCATATTGAGCTTGTTGCGCCCAAGTTTTTGGATCATGAATTCTATAACGCGGGCCAGCTTCGCTTAACATCTTTTTCAAATCGTCATACTGAGCATTTGCTAAAACACCCCAAGTACCATAGCCTGCATTACGAAGAATTTTTTCGATTTTAGGTCCTACGCCTTCAATAATCTGTAAATTATCGTTTGAAAAATATAAGCTATAAGGATTTGAAGAAGTAACAGCATCTGTACTTGTGCCTGTCTCTGTACTTGTGCTTGTCTCTGCACTTGTGCTTGTCTCTGCACTTGTGCTTGTCTCTGCACTTGTAGACGCTTCGACGGTTTCTTGTCCTTTGCTTTTTTGGAAGGAGTAATACTTTGACCAATCTCCAGTTGTTGCATATTTTGATTGTGTCCACCAGTATCGCCAATTCAAATCAGCACCTGCAAGTTGTTTAGAAAGGGTGGCTTCATCCGCAGCAGCCAAGGAAGTCATGCTGCTATATCCTAAACCAGATAATGTAGCTTGAGCAGATGCGTCAATACCGTCTAAATCCTCTAAGCCAGAAATATTAACCGTTCGCTTTATCTTAATTACTTGTCTTTCAGTTGCAGGAATAACAACATCTTCCCCTTCGGTAGCTACTATCTTTGATTTGTCTGATGTGGCTACTTCTGATGCAGCCGCTGTTGCTGCTACTTCTTTTTGTAAACAGCTTCTGCCGACTTCTCTACCTGTTTCATCGTACAAAACATCCATAAAGTATTTACCTTTTTGGATACGTTTATACATTCCTTCTTTTTCTTTAAACCGCACTACTCCTGAGAGTTCTTTATCTCTTTCTTGAGCCGTAGGGAACCCTTCGCTTCGTAATTTTACAGATCCATCTGCGGCATACCAAACAAAATAGTATTGTCCGTTATTATGTTTGAAAAAAGCAATGTTGTTGCGTTTGTCATTGATCGCATGTCCTTCATATTCCTTGCAAGATAGATAATCGTCTTCTTTGTCTTTTGGAGCTGCTGGTGGCGTAAGGGATACAGTATCGTCTGTTGTTGCTGCAATTGTAGGTGTCTCGATAGTTTTTTCCGTTGCTTCAATTGCTGCTAAGCTGACGGCACCAGCGGATGCAGCCGCAATTACATTTGTAGAGGTATTATCTACTTCTTTTACAGTTTCAACGACTTCCTTTTTAATTGCGGCTACTTCAACGACTTCAGCTGCTTCAACAACTTCAGCCACTTCTTTTACTTCGATTGACGGAGGGGAGACTTCAATTGCTGCTGTCGATTCAGCACTATGTGCTGAGCTACTAGTATCAACTAGCGTAATCTTTTCTGTTGAAGTTGTCGCCGAAGTTACTTCCCGCTGACTAACTTGAGTTTCGAGTGCTGTTATTTTACGCTGAAAAGCCGCATTGGTCGCCACACTTTCCGACAGAGATACTTTGAATTTATTATTTAGGGTATCTGCTGTGTCCAATTTATATTTGAGATCAATATTCTCTTTTTCGTGAGCAGTTACTTGTTTGTTCAAACGAGTAATTTTCGCATCTCGTTCGGATACTAAACTTTTATAAGCTCCCCATATCCAATAACCAATCCCTAAGCCCAATAGAAAGGGTAGAAATAGCCAAGCGATATAGCACCAAAAACATCCTGTACTACTTGTATCTTGGAAGAGAAACAATATATCTATAAACATTTTTGAGTATTTTTAGTTTTTGATGATTTTTGCAAAAATCACCAAATAACCTTATTTTTAAATGACAAGTTTATTCAAGGTATACTTCAATCGGAGTGACTTTCAAAGATTGTTTATTTGATTACCTTAGTCCATCTGGACCTCAACACGTCGATTATTATGGCGACCTTCTTCGGTATCATTAGAACTAATAGGTTCCGTTTCTCCTTTGGTAAAAGTTACTATTTGATTGCGTTTAACACCTTTAGTTCTTAATATATCTCGAATGACTTTGGCTCTTCTGTGTGCTAAGGTTTCATTTCTATCACTAGCACCTTCACTATCCGTATGTCCTGTTAATCGGACAAGCTTTCCAGAATCTTTCAATTGTTGAGCTAAATCATTTAGGTAGGCATCAATTTTAGGGTCCACTTCTTTTTGAACAGAATTGTAAGGGAAACGAATAATGGCTCGGTCTTCCAAAATTTCTACAGGACTTTTATTCCCTTCTAGCCAATTAAAAGAAGCACTTTCAAAATAATCTGTTCTGGCTTCGGTAGGAGCCGCTATCTTTTTGGAACTTATTTGAATCCGTTCCATCGGAATTTCTGCTAAAAAAAATTCTTTAATTTGGTGGGCTCTAGCGATCCCTAAATCTTCATAGGAAGAGCTGTTTTCTTCGCCATCATAGTAATGACCAACTATTTCTAGTAGATTATTTTCTGTCGCCCTCGTTAATATATTAGCTTTCATGTCGACAAAACCATCATTAGTATGACTGGTGGCATTCGACCATTGGAAATCCATTGGGTATCTGCTAACTTCGGTAACGGTTACAGGAGCAGGAACTGCCTTTTGAGCAGACTCTCCACAAAACGGTAGGCTCTCACAGGCTGGATTGCAAGATTTGTACATTCCGAAAGTCAGAAAAAACCAAAGGACTACTCCGATAATTCCTTTGAGTGAATCAGACATAGTTTTTAGTTAGTTGTTTCGACACGATGATTGAAACGTTAAATTAATTTTTTTTTCTTAAAACAACTACTGGATGGCTAATTATTTCTCCTAAGTATTGTTTTTTTTCCTACTTATACATGATAAATTAAATTATTTTGATAATTTAATTTTGAGTGAAAGACCAATAGCAGATGGATGGATAGGGGTGTTTTGAAGGCTTGGTTGAAAACTAATATCGTCATTGACGTTGAAATCTTTTAAATGAGCGTCTACAAATGCTTCGCCAGCAGATAAGAGGTAAAAGCCAAACACACCCACCCACGATAGCTGTCTATTTTTATCAAAGCCATCTCTTGCTGCTTTTATTGCTGCTGGTGGTAAGTTTTGTAGGGTATCTTCGTAAGGACTGTCTTCATTTATTTTGGCATCATATATTTTTCTATATATTTCATATTGTTTCGTATTATAGTCAATAGAATAGATCACACCTCCCAATGCTGCATAAACTATGGGTAATTTCCAATAATCTTTGTTATATATTTGACCTAAACCAGGCAGCACGGCTAATGTCACCGCTTTTTTAGGGGAGGGATAATTGTCTTTGAAATAATTTTTTAAACGGAATTTCTTTTTCTTTGGGGCTTGTTCTATCGTTTCTGTGAAAACGCCATTAAGAGTGTCTGCACTAATTAAGGGATCTTGTGCTATTAGGGAAGAGTGGAGCAAAAGACATAAGGAGGAAAAGAGTATCGTTTTTTTTATCATAAGGATTTGCGCTTACAGAAAATGACTATTCTGCCAAAGGGATACAAATTATTGGCTGGCTCAATTAAAAATCTTGGACTATCCATTTTATTCATCCAATCGGTGTGTTATTTACGCCCTATTTATATTGTTTTGCCCTAGATGTATAGTTATAGAATGAAATGACGCATCGGGTTCTATATTAGACTTGTTCGGCGACATCTTGATGGGCGATACGGGCAAAATTTAATTTTGTACAGCGTTAAAATTTTTAGCAATAGCTACGGCTATTCCGAAAAATTTTGCCTTGTACAAAACTAAATTTTCCGCCATCTCACCTCATCAGCTATCGTCGAACAAGTCTATTGCTCTCATTCCTTAGGCACCAAACCCAAAGCCACTCCTTGTTCCAACATGAATGCAAAAGCCTCGTCGTAGTTATTCCCAATTACCCCATCAAGTATGGCTTCTCGAATACTATTTTTTATAATGCCTACCGGTCTTGACGGCGGAATGTCAAACGTTTCCATAATCAATTCTCCACTAATAGGAGGTTGCCAATTTCTAATTTTATCTTTCTCTTCTATGGCTTTCAATTGATCCCTCACCATATTATAATTTTGCAAAAAACGTTGCACTTTCTTTGAATTTTTTGAAGTGATATCTGCTTCACATAAAAGCATCAGATCCTCGATATCATCTCCTGCCTCAAAGAGCAATCTACGAATGGCGGAGTCGGTTATATTTTCTTTGGTTAGACTAATAGGACGAAGGTGCAAGCGAACTAATTTTTGCACATATTTCATTTTGTTATCTAATGGTAGTTTTAGATTTCTAAATATGCGAGGGGTCATTGCTGCGCCTAGTGCTTCGTGCCCATGAAAAGTCCAACCATGTTCTTTATGAAAGCGTTTAGTAGGTGGTTTGGCAATATCATGCATGATGGCAGCCCAACGCAGCCATAAGTTATCTGTTTTTTTACAGATATTATCCAATACTTCTAATGTATGGTAGAAATTATCTTTGTGCCCTTTACCATCTATAATTTCTACCCCATACAAAGCCGCCATTTCTGGAAAAATAATTTCTAATAACTTACAATCAAACAACTGTTTAAATCCTACAGATGGCGTAGGACTAGCGATGATTTTATTTAATTCAATAATGATCCTTTCTTTCGAAACGATATTAATCCGATTTCTATATTTAGCAATGGATGCTAAGGTATTCGCCTCAATTTCAAAACCTAATTGAGTAGAAAACCTTATAGCCCGCATCATTCGAAGGGGATCATCCGAAAAAGTTTTCCCAGGTTCTAAGGGCGTTTTAATCAATTTATGCTCTAAGTGCTGAAGACCACCGAAAGGATCAATAATTTGGCCAAAATTTCTACCATTTAAACTAACAGCCAAAGCATTAATCGTAAAGTCTCTTCTATTTTGGTCGTCTTCTAAAGAGCCATTTTCAACACTAGGTTTCCTAGAGTCATGTCGATAAGATTCTTTTCGAGCACCTACAAATTCAATCTCTAAATCTTGACATTTTAACATGGCTGTTCCAAAACGCTTGTATACGACCACTCTTGGGATAGGGCGCAATTTAGAGGCAATATTTTGTGCCAATCGGATACCATTGCCCACACATACAATATCCATATCCTTGGAAGGTCGAGCCAATAAACGGTCTCTTACATATCCGCCCACCACGTAAGTAGGGTAGCCCAACTCCGTAGCAGTTTGCTCGATTAATGTAAATATTTCTCGCTCGTGCGCTTGTATATTAAAAACCAAATTGTCGTTTTTAAGCGATAGTAATTAGGAAGAATAGAGCGTAGCAAATCTACTTACCTTCTATTCTACAAAACAAATCTAAGAAAGAATTATTGCTTTTTCATGTTGCGTGTATCTTTCTTCAATCTGATATAAGACTTCTAATATTTCATCTGGATCATGGCTGGTAACCAATTTGGTTCTATAAGGCTTTACATGAGGAAACCCTCTAAAATAATTAGTGTAATGCCGCCTCATTTCTAAAATCCCTAAGGTTTGCCCTTTCCATTCGATAGAATGATGTAAATGTTGTTTGGCAGCATCTACTCGCTCTTCTACCGTTGGTGGCGGTAAGATTTCGCCGGTTGCCATATAATGCTTAATTTCTCGGAATATCCAAGGATAACCAATAGCTGCCCGACCGATCATGATGCCATCTACGCCATATTTTTCTTTATAAGCAACAGCTTTTTCTGGACTGTTAATATCTCCATTGCCAAAAATAGGAATTTTGATACGAGGATTTTCCTTAATTCGACCTATTCGAGTCCAATCTGCTTCGCCTTTATACATTTGCTTTCTAGTACGACCATGAATAGATAAAGCTTTGATCCCAACATCTTGTAGCCGTTCTGCTATTTCCTCTATATATTCTGTTTTCTCATCCCAACCCAGTCTAGTTTTTACCGTCACAGGCAAATTAGTCGAATTGACTACCTGTTTAGTAAGTTCAACCATTTTTGGAATATCCTGCAAGATGCCTGCCCCACACATTTTAGAAGTTACCTTCTTTACAGGACAGCCGTAGTTGATATCCAATACTTCTGGTTTGGCAGCTTCCACAATTTCGGCGGCCTTCATCATTGAGTCGATATTGGCTCCAAAAATCTGGATACCTATTGGGCGTTCTTCATCGTATATATCTAATTTTTGCACACTTTTGTCAGCATCTCGAATTAGCCCTTCTACAGAAATAAATTCGGTGTACATCATATCACAGCCCTGCGCTTTGCACAATGCTCTAAAGGGTGGATCGCTTACATCCTCCATAGGTGCTAATAATAATGGAAACGCTCCAATTGCTGTATCTCCTATTTTGACCATAATTTTTTTTTAGTCTTTGGTTTTTAGTCTTTATTCTTTAGCCCTGCACCAAAGACTAAAGACCAACAACCAAAGACAGTCTTATTACCCAACAAAAATACTTCTTTCTACGGTATATCGTATTTTTAAGCATAAAATAAATTTTTGTGAAAAAGCAGATACCAGTAGATCAATTAGATTCCGTCAATTTTGCCATAAAACCTTTATCTATTATAAAGGTGGAAGGCCAAAGCATGATTTCAACAATAGATCACCTAACTATTGAAGCCCCGCTTGAAATACAAATTGTTAACAATCAACAAACTAGCGCCCAAAAACATTCCTTGGCAATCACGATGAGAACACCTGGGACAGATATAGATTTAGTAATAGGTTTTTTATTTACAGAAGGGATTATAGGTCATTTAAATGATATTGATAAGTTTGAAAAGATAGAAAATACGATAAGAGTTTATCTTAATATTTCGTTTGATTATAGTAAAAATCAAACACAACGGAATTTCATAAGTCATTCGAGCTGTGGTATTTGTGGCAAACCTTCCCTAGAAAGTATAGAGCAACATACTTGCTATTTTCCTATCAAAAATATGCCCCAAATCGCCATTGCGACCTTGCAGCAATTGGCAGCAACTATTGGACCCAAGCAATCTATTTTTAATATAACGGGAGGGATACACGCTGCTGGCTTGTTTGATGAATATGGTAGATTGATTGCCTATAGAGAAGATATTGGCCGACATAATGCGCTGGATAAATTAATTGGCTATGCTATACAAGCAGACCTCATTCCACTTAGGCAGTATATTTTATTTCTTAGTGGAAGAATTTCTTATGAATTGGTCCAGAAAGCTAGTTTAGTAGGGATACCTATCATTGCTGCGGTAGGTGCACCCTCTAGTTTGGCCATAGAGTTGGCGATCGCCAATGACATAAGCCTTATTGGTTTTTTGCGTACAGAGCGATTCAATATCTATTGTGGGGCGGAACGGGTAAAAAGGAAGTAGGAAGCTGAAAACTAGCTAAATAGGTGATATAGGATGAACAGAGCGTTTTCGATTACGAAAGGAAAAAATAATCGTTTAAAATATTCAAATAAGGGTTTAATCTGTTAGGTGTAAGTATATGGAAGTTTTAATAAAATTAATTTTAAATATTATTAAAAAGTATTATTTATAGTTGGAAAGTGACAGATTAAAACCTACTTTTGTTGGCACAACAAAAACATGAACCCCTCCTTTATGGGTACTTGAAATCTTCCCTTAATTGATTTCACCGCTATGAAACCTATTTTGTATAAAGTGTTTTAAGAAAGACCACAAATCATTTAAGTAAAAAAAAGTAGACTTATTGGTCTGCACAAAGTAAGCCCAGATATGTCTCCTAAGAAACACTAAAACGGAGCAACTAGTCTTAGACTAGTTGCTTTTTTTTTGTCCCTTAGGAACGAGGAGACAATAAATTCAGGTTCTTGGGTAGGTTATTTCTTTCTTAGTTTTCTATTGAAAGAGGGAGTATTGTTGATACTATGACTGATCCTGCCTGCGTGCCTTGGCAGGCAGGTTCAAGAGGAAAATAAGGAAAAAAGAAACAGCCAAGAATCTGAATTTATTGTTTTGTCGTTCCTTACGAAGCTGCTTGCGATTTATTTCATTTAGACCTAAATTATCAACAAGTCTAATGAACCATTTCTTATTTTTGCGCCATGCAAAAACAAGCCACATTAATAGAATTACATTGTTTTCCAAGCATTCAATATCTCTCCAAGTTTTTGTGCTATAAGACCCTTATTTTGGAGCAGCAAGAGAACTATAGAAAAGGCTCTTATCGAAATAGATTTACAATAGCATCCGCAAATGGCCCATTGGCAC
>CANNZV010004431.1:0-41128 GCA_947561585.1 Caprella mutica | reverse complement strand
ATAGGTACAGGCGTAGCCGTTGGATTCGTTTGACCTAAGATTCTGGTAATCCCCGTAACCCCTCCTATTCGATAAGTTACCCCGATATTTAGTAAGTCTAAAAAAACTAAGCCCAGATGTAAATCTAAATCTATAGGCGCATTGGGGGTATATTTTATTAAGCCATCTGGCTTGAATTTCAATTTATCACTTAAAGGGATGAGTCCTCCTACCATCAATAAACCATGTCGCTCTTCGATGGAATAATCTGCATTGGGTGTTGTTGCACCAAAAAAAGTTAAATCCCCTCGAAGAAGACGTGGGGAGGAAGCCCCTGCATAAAAACGATCTGTATGATAATACAAACCTAAGCCAACATTGGGTAAAAATTTCTGATCGCCTTCCGACCCTATCAATGGATCATTAGATTGTATGGCGGTTATTTCTTGCCAATCTACCCGATAGCTACGGATCAAAGCTTGGATGCCCAATGCCAGATGGCCCTTTGCTATAGGCACCCGATAGGCATATTGAAAATTGTAAAACCAGGAATTAGTCGGTCCTATATCATCGTGGTGTACCGAGAGTCCCAGACCTACCTTATCTCCCAAAATGGGCGTGTGAAAACTAAAACTTTGACTGACTGGTGCGCCATCCAAATTCACCCATTGTGTTCTATATAAGCCTGAAAAAGTAGGTGCCCCTTTGCTTCCTGCATACGCAGGATTCAGGGCAATTTTATTGAACATGAACTGAGTATACTGGACATATTGCTGTCCATGCACTTGCCAGGCCAATGCTAGTAAAACTGCTAATAGGTTTATTTTTTTCATATTGTTGATTTTAGAAATCAAGCCGCAGGAATCAGGCGTCAGCAAGAAAACGACCTAAATTTTTTGTCGTACTTTCCCATTGGCTCCTAAATCAAGTTTAAGTTCAAGTGCAAGTTTAAGTTCAAGTGCAAGTGCAAGAATCAAGTGCAAGCCATGGCGCCTACAATCGTCTGGTGTCAACGTCATAGCTTGATACTTGCACTTGATACTTGCACTTGAACTTGATACTTGCACTTAACTTTGTCAACTTATCGTTGCAAGAAAATGTATCCACTCAACTGAGTACCTGCTGGATTATTAATATTTAAAATATAATAGTAAGTACCAGCTGGAAGCGGATTACCATTGTAAGTGCCATCCCAGTCATTCCTATAATTTTCGTCAAAGTAAACTTCGTCTCCATATCTATTATAAATAGTTATTGAACTACCAGGATAATCGACCAAACAAGGGATCAGAAAAGCATCGTTGAATCCATCATTATTCGGTGTGACTAGAGACGGAATAATACAGCCTAAACCTCCGAACTCTACCCCTTCGCCAATGACTACCGTAGCGGTTGCTTCTGAGCATAAGTCAGGACATTCGGTATTACAAATTTTATACGTAAATATCTCCGTTCCTATCACATTTTCATTAGGGATATAAGTAAACATCCCTTCTTCATTTCGGATAACCCTTCCGTAGGTCAACTCGGTTAAAATGTAAATATTGATATCTTCCGTTTGAATAAGATCATTGCCTATTAAATCCAAATCTCTTGATTCGTTTAATTCCAAACTAAATGAATCATCTGCGGCTACTGGAAGACTATTATATTCTACAATTAATGTATCGGTAGACGTCACGCCACAGATGCCTGATTCAAGAGACCAGACAAATACGTTTTGCCCCGTTTGTAAATTAGTTACTAAAGAATTTGGATTATTCGGCTCAATAATGCTGACCGGACTATCAGCATCGAGTTTGGTCCATGAGCCTGTTGAAAATTGTGGTGGATTTGCCGAAATCGTCAGTTCAGGTTCACAAGCAAATGTATAGGTGTCCGTATACGCTATTTCTTTAGCAGGATTTTCAATCACCACTTCCGTAAATACTTCTGCTGCAAGTCCTGCACCCGTAAAGGCATTGGAGCTGCAACTACCAATGGAAGCGATCACATAATACCTTCCTGCGTCTAAGATATCTACATTATCAATCGTTAAAGTTGCTCCTTCTCCTACAAACACATTACCGGCTTGCTGATACCATTCATACCGATATCCTGCTTGTGGATTTTGAACATATAGATCAAGGAAAGTGCCTGCGCAAATAGGACCATTGTTCGCCGCTAATGGCTGACTAGGGGCAGATTGGATACCTACAACTACCCTACTGATAGGAGAAGAACAGCCATTTTCGATAACCATCAAACTATAAGTGCCGCCATTTTCCAACTGTGCATTACTGATAATCGGATTGCTCAAATTAGAAGTAAAGCCTGCTGGGCCTGCCCAATTATATTGTGCTGTTGGACTATAACTCGTTTCTAGTATAATCGTTTCCCCTTCACATAATGGTTCATCCACTGTTCCATTCGTAGCGACAGGAGGTGTTACAGGAGCAGGATTCACCACTACTTGTACGGGCGTAGAGGGTAGTGAAACGCATCCGTTCACCCGAAGACGAACAGTGTAATTTCCTGCGAAACTAACTTGTGCATTAGATAGTAGAATACTCTCATTCGTAGAAGTAAATCCATTGGGTCCAGTCCAAAGATAGTCCACGCTATTCGCATTAACATCCGTTGGAATGGTTAGTCGAATTTCCGCTCCTTCACAAGTTGGCCCTTCATAGTCAATGCTTGGTCTTGGCGGTTGATCGCCTACCAATATCTGCGTACTAACTTCTTTAGCAACACATCCATCCAATGTCACTAGTAAACGATAGACACCGCTACTGGCATTGGTCATATTTAAAATCATCGGATCTTCTTCAAAAGATACAAACCCATTTGGTCCTGACCATGCATAAGAGGCCCCTAGTATACTCGGCGCATTTAGTTGTAAACTTTCTCCTTCACAATAATTTCCGCTAGAGGCAGGAAGGGATATTGCTGGAATTCCTTTTATGGTCACTTCTGTATACCTGCCACTTGGCGGAATCGTCGAAGAGATAATTCTTCCCGCTGGCAATCCACTAAGAAGGCAACCATTTCTTTCCACTTCTATATAATATCTGTGTACACCTGCAGCTAAATTATTAACTTCAAAATTTTGATTGGTAGACACTAATTCAAAGGTATTCGTCGTGTCTGTTAAAGGCACTTCTTTATACCAACTATAACTAACTCCTGCTATTCCGCCTGCTCTAATCTGCACTGGATCGCCTTCACAAACTGGTCCAGTATTCGATAGTGACGGCAATCTAGGTATTTCATTAATTGTCAATATTCTAGGTACGGAAACTTCAGACCCACAAGCATTCGTGTTGACCAATCGTACTCGCCAAGCACCAGCTTCATATAAATGTGGATGTCTATTTCTGTTAATAATGGTTCTTGGTAAAGTCGTCCACAACACCGTATCTATCATCAAGTGTTGGCTATCAGGAAATTGCGCTTCCATTATGGAAGGAGATAACCATTGATAGCTAATGCCTGCTTGTGGATTTAATACTTGTAAAACAATATCATCGCCTTCACATATCTCACTTGTCAATTGTAGTACAGGTTGTGTAGGGGCCGTTCTTACAAAAACAGAAGTCGTAACAGGATTAGATGCACAGCCATTATTACTAGTCACTAAGGTATAAGTGCCTGCATGTTCTTGTCCAATAGTTGGAATACTAGTAGGATATTGTTGCGTAGAGTTAAATCCATTTGGTCCTGTCCAACGATAACTATCGGCTATCGTACTTGTAAATAATTGTAAAGATTCCCCTTCACATCTTGTAAAGCTGCCCGCCAAACTAGGCCTAGCACTTTGCTCATTTACCAAGAAGCGCATCTCTCCAGAATTAGCGGATAGGCAACCATCTACTTCCACCCTAACCGTCATGAAACCTGATTTCGAAGCAGGAACTCCTTCCAAAATAAGAGAAGGACTAGTCGTTCTATACACCGCCGTCGTATCAGCCTTAAGCGTCCAATGATAAATAATAGTTGTGCCCGTATAAGTATTGGCTGAGAATATTCCCGTCTCCCCTTCACAGATATTTGGTGTAACAATTTCTAAAACAGGCGTAGCTGGTGGTGTGCTAATTGCAATGAATTGAGCAGCAACTTCTGATCGACAGCCGCTGGCATCCGTCACCATTAAGGTATAGGTTCCCGCATCCTCCGGACTTAGATTTGCTAATATAGGATTCGCTGCTGTAGAAGTAAATCCATTTGGTCCAATCCATTCATAAGCATAAGGGGCCACTCCTCCTTGAATGGAAGTAGTTAATTGCAAAGTAGCAATAGCTGCAGCGCAATCAACACCACTATTGGTAATCGTTACAACTGGTGGCGAAGCGATATTTATTTCAAAAGGTTCCGAGTATACGGAGGTACATCCATCTACTGTCACACGTAAAAGATATAAACCATTTAATTCGGCAGTAGCTGGACTTAATACTAACTCTGGTTGATTAGGATAGGCGCCAGAGATTGTTGACCCTGCCGGACCTACCCATTCGTAATCGACCTCTGTTCCCCAATAAGGCGTGGTGCGTAAGCTCAATACCGTACCACTACAGATATCCCCTGTTGATTCTATTAATGGTTTGTGCGGTATTCTAGATATATCTACTGTAGTCGAATAAGCGCTTTCACAACCATTCTCATTTCGAACAATGACGGTATAGGCTCCTGAATAGTCATCACTTGCATTGGGCAATATTGGGTTTTGTGAACGAGCATAAAAATCATTTGGTCCAAACCATTCAAAGCTTAATCCTTCCGTGCTCGTACCCGTATTGGCAAACAATTGGATATCACTCATTGGATCCACACACTCTGTTCCATTATTTGAAAGGACAAAATCAGGCATCGCATTTACCTGCACTGTCTGAACCGGAGAAGTGAACGTTTGACATGCATCTACCGTAATACGTACTTGATAATTTCCGGATGCTCCAATATTTGCATTGTCAATTATTAATACTGGGTTATTTGGATAAGCCCCACTACTGGTAGAACCTGCAGGCCCTGTCCATTCATAATTTACTCGATAGCCGCCCAACTGAATAGTAGATAATATCAATTGTTCTCCTGCACATATTGCCCCACCATATTGGATAAAAGGTTGTTCAGGATTATTACTCACTAAGCCCACTTCCGTTGAAAAGGAATTGGAAGCACAACCTTCTTCACTACTAATCACTAAGGTATAACTGCCTTCATTAATCGGGCTCGGATTTGGAATAATTGGATTTTCTAGATTGGAACTAAAGCCATTTGGCCCTGACCAATCAAATACTAAACCTGCCGTATTGCCAATATTCACATTCGCAAACAACTGTAAATTGCCATCGCAAACCCCACCATTATGTGTAGGTACAGCGGAGATTTTATCATATACCAATACCTCTATAGCCGTAGAATTCACCACACAGCCATCTACGAATACCTGAACTTGGTAGGTTCCTGCATCTGCTACATCTACTGATAAAATATTTAAAAAGGCAGCATTTGGATAGTCTCCATTAGCTGTACTCGTGCTGTCTGGTCCTGTCCAATTATAGGAGACCGTATTTCCAGCGTAGGCATTAACTGAAATAGTTAATGGATTGCCTACACATACAGGCCCATTGGTTTGGATAACTGGTTGAGGAATGCCATCTTTAATATCAACAGCCATTGACGTTTCCGCCATACAACCATTAAAGTCTGTTACAATAACAGAATACGTCCCCGATGTCTCCTGACTTAAATTTATTAAATTAGGATCTTCTACAGTAGCAGCAAATCCATTCGGGCCTGACCAAGCATAGCTAAATGGTGCTTGTCCTCCTTCAATAGTTGCCTCTAATGTTATATCTTCAAAACCATCGGCACAAGAAACGGCATCTATAGGGGCAATGCTAATTCTTGGCGCAGTATAAATTTCTACAATAAATCTATCAGATATTTTCGTACATCCATCCACTATTATTTGTACCTGATAAGCTCCTGCGTTTAATACAGTAACAGGATCTACAATTAGCTTTGGATTATTGCTATTCGGAAGGATAGCTCCATCTTTCAACCAAGTATACTGAACACTTGATCCTGAATAAGCAAGGGTGGATAGTTCCATTTTTTCTCCTTCACAGCTAGGTCCGCTTGCGCTTATAAAAGGTGCATTTTGACTATCTGAAACAGTTAGTATTTCTGTTGCTGCTTGTGCTGTACATCCATTTACATCTACTACCTGTAAGGTGTAAGTTCCATTAGCTGCCGAAGTTGCATTAGGAATTGTCGGGTTAGCTAGCGTTGAAGTAAAGTCATTTGGACCGGTCCACAAATATTCAACAATTGCCGCATTCCCTTCAATCACATTCCCCAATAATTGTACATCCGATGGCCCGCAATCTGAACTTAAATCATAATTGAAAGAAGGACTACTAATTGGTGGTGCCCAAACAACTACCTCGCTTGTTGCAGTTGACCCCACACAGCCTTCAACAGTTACTGTTAATTCGTAAATCGTATTAGCGGTAATATTATCAAAACTTGGTGTTCTATCTGTTGCTATTATTAAGGGCTGCCCCAAAACTCGCCATTCATATTTGGCCCCTTCCATTTCCGCTGCTTCCAATTGAATACTTCCATTACTACATATCGGTCCGTTATTGAAAGCTAACGCTTCAGGAATTTCATTGATCACCACCTCAATCGGTTCTGAGGTAGCAGTACAACCATTACTGTCTGTAATACGCACTCGCCATTCTCCTGCTAAATAAGCGGGATTGCCCAAATTAATAGTCGTATTTTGAGTCGTCGTCATTAATCCAGGGAAGGTACTTAAGGTTTGTGGACTAGCTCCTAATGGGCCGATCCATTCGTAACGACTTGCCATACTGCTTGTAGAAAATTGTAAATCTTCTCCATCACAAATAGGACTATTGGTAACAAAACTTGGAATTTCTAAAGCATCTGCTACCGTATTTACCGTTATCAATCCTACTGCAGAACAAGCACTTGAATTAGTGACGGTAACACCATATTGTCCATTATGAATAAGCGAAACTTCATTGATTCTTGGATTCGGCAAATCAGAAGTAAAGCCTGCTGGTCCCGACCAAGCATAAGAAACAGCATTGCTTGCATTCGCTGCTAATTCCAAAGTTCCTCCTTTACAAAGTGTTCCGGATAAGATCTCTGGAGCAACTGTTGGTGACCCTAAGGTTTCTAGATTAAAAGTATCCGATTGTACTATGCAATCATCAATTGAAATCACTACAGAATAATTACCTTGATGTAGGGAAGTAGTAACTGGATTAATAATAAGGGTATTGGTATTTAAGCCAGATATATTTTCCGTAGAAGGTATCGTCCACTCATATTTTACTTCCACGCCCTCATAGGTTGGAACTTCTAAAATAATTTCTTCTCCCTCACAAGCTACTGTACTGATATTGATTTGAGGCTCTAAGAAGTTATCTGTAATATCTATTTCTTGCGTAGCCATCACACTATTACATCCATTTGCATCTGTGACAAGCAAGGTATATACCCCTGTTGCTTCACTGGTAATATTGACTAAAGTGGCAATAGAATCCGTAGAGACAAAATTATTAGGACCATTCCAATAATACTGATAAGGGGCTATTCCTTTCGTTGGCAAGGCAATTAAATTTAATTCTTCTAAGCCTTGTACACAAGTTTGTGCTGCCACTCTTTCTATGCTAACATTTGGTTTTTCGTAGATTTCCAAGGTCAACGTATCTGAAATACTTGTACAATCATCAATAAAAATTTCTACCCAATACTGCCCATTATCAGTCGGTCTAGCCGGATTTAAAATCAATTGATTATTAGTACTAGTTATTTCTGTTCCATCTTTATACCAACTGTAATTCACCGCTACACCTGCAAATTCTTGGATACTTAATACCACTTGCTCTCCTTCACATTCACTACCTGTTGAAATTAAATTCGGTCTATTCGGATTGCCCGTTATATCAACAACCGTTTCATTCGTTGCTGTACATCCATTCGCATCTGTGAGTAGCACAATGTACGTTCCGGTAAGCGTACTTCCTGCATTAGGCAAAGTTGCTATGCTGTCTATGGAAGCAAAACCATTTGGTCCTGACCAAGCATATCTATAAGGGGCAGTACCTCCGCTAGGTAAGGCTGTTAGTGCTACCTCTGACATTGGACCCGCACATTCTATACCATTGTTAACTGCTGAAACGATTGGTAACTCATTAATGACTATACTGGTTTGCCCAGCAGAGGAAGTACAATCATTGATCGTAACCGTCAACCAATAAGTATGCGTGCCTGCTGTTGTTGGGGCAACCGTTGGATTTGCCAATCTAGAGATTACGTTTGCGCCACCTAAAGCAGGATCGCTATCATACCAAGCATATATAGATTGTTCTGGATAAGTAGCTCCTGCTAATAAATTAACCGAATTTCCTAGACAAACAGGACCGTCATTACTTGGAAGTGGAGCAGCAGGAATTTCATTGATAACAATTTCTATTTCATCAGATAGGGCAATACAGTTATTCGCATCTGTGATTCGGACTTGATAAGTGCCTCCTAAATACGCCATCGATCCCGATGGAATACTTGTCGAAGCCACTGTTGTCGTTAAGCCTATAAAAGTACTTAAAGTTTGTTGGCTTGCGCCTAATGGGCCGATCCATTCAAATAGATTGCCTCCTGAACTGGTCGTTAATACAATATTCTCTCCTTCACAAATAGGGCTATTACTGACAATACTAGCTGTTGGCTTTTCGTCTAAAATAATCGCAACTTCTACTTCTCCAACCGCCACACAAGTACTACTATTACTAATCGTCAAAACATAAGTGCCGTTATTTACTGCACTTACATTCGGTATAGTTGGATTGGCTACATTAGAAGTGAAATTGTCAGGACCCGCCCAATTATATTGAACAGCATCTGTTGCGTTCGCAAATAATTCAAGTGTCCCTCCCGCACAAATTGAATCGCTTGTGGCAGAAGGGTTCACAGAAGGTGCTGGTAAGGTATTCAGAAGGAAAGTATCTGATGCTATCGTACAGCCATCTACCTCCACTATTACGGAATATGCTCCTTGATGAATCGTACTATCCATCGGATTGATGATAAGTTCATTCGTATTCAATCCAGTAATATTCGCATTATTTGGAGTTGACCAAGTATAGCTGACATTGGTTCCTGTATACCTTGAGATGTTTAACTTCACTTCTCCACCTTCACAACTTAGATCTGAAATATTTATCGTAGGTTCACCAATTCCATCCGTTACATCTACTGTTTCAGAGACAAGTGCCGCCATACAATTATTGGCATCTCTTACTTCTAATGTATAGGTACCACTTGCTGCGCCAGTTATATTAATTAGCGTAGCAATAGAATCTGTTGAACTAAAACCATTCGGTCCATTCCAAGAATAAATGTAGTCCCCATTACCACCTTCAGGCAAGGCAATTAACATCAATTCTTCTGATCCTTCTACGCAAACTTGATTGGCTACCATCGCAATATTAGCTGTCGGTGACTCCTGTACTTCCACTAATAAAGTATCTGAAGTGGTTGTGCAGTCATCCACCTCTACCACTACATGATAGTTGCCTATATCTGCGGTGGTGATTGGATTGATAACTAACTGATCGCCTACATTAGTCAAGGCAAGACCATCTTTAAACCAATTATAATTTACGGATACACCTGCAAATTCTTGAACACTTATTATCGTTTGCGCTCCTGCGCAAGTTTCTCCAGAATACACTAAGTTCGGTCTATTTGGATTGTTGGTCGCATCTATAACCGTTTGACCTATTGCAGTACATCCATTCGCATCTGTTATTGTTACGATGTAGGTTCCAGATAAATCACTGGTGGCATTCGGTAGCGTCGCAGCACTATCTATGGAAGCAAAATTATTAGGCCCTGTCCAAGCATACGTAAAAGGGGTTGCACCTCCTGTTGGTAGCGCACTTATAATTAAATCTGTTACTGGGTCTATACATTCTGTACTAGTATTGATTGCCGAGACAGTCGGCAATTCATTGACAACTACACTCGTTTGTCCAGCAAGAGAAGTACAGTCGTCTGTCGTAACCATCAACCAATACGTATACGTACCTGCTGGTAAAGGAGTAGTAAATGGCGTAGCCAATTTAGAAAAAATACTTGCTCCGCCTAAAGCCGGATCACTATCATACCAAGTATATTCTGTACCTTCAGGATAGTCTGCGCCTGACGATAATATAAATGCATCCCCTGAACAAACTGGACCGTTATTTTGAGGTAGCGGTGTTTCAGGAATTTCGTTAATGACTATTTCAATCGGATCAGACATAGCCATACAAGTAGTCGTACCTGTTACTTTTACTAACCAATCACCTGACAAATAATTAGGGTCATCTGATGCAATGACGAGGGTATCGCCTTGTTTAACTAAAGTATCTTTTACATCGACTATCTCAAAGGTCATTCGGGACAAGAAAGAAATTAGTGCATTGCTTGAATCAAAATCGTGATAGCCATCGACATCGCCTTCTACACCATATCCAGGATCGTCATAAACGAAGGAGATGGAAGCTGTAGGATTCGAATTATACACCCGAATGTTCCCCTTCGGATCACTACTTGCAATCCCACCATTGTCCGCAAAATCTGGTCGGTGGTTGTTATTCACATCTGGAAATCTTGCATGAAACTGTCCTTCATTTACTTCATATATTTCTCCTGTGTCAACTACTGTATATTGATTACTAACTATATCCGTTAAAAATGTAATTCGATCTATGTAAGAATATTGACAAGCATAATCATTCGGTTCTCCTTTATCAAAACATACATTCCCTACGGTTGTACTTTCAAAAGAATAATCTATATCCCCAATTTCATAGCTGTAGTTTTTGATTTCCATTCCACCTGTTAAGCTAAAGCTAAACTTTAGTTTGGAACTAGGATCTCTTCTATATAAATCTTGTCTACTTCCTACTCTTCCGTCTAAGGTTAGGCGCAATGCGGTACTGCCGCCTGAAGTGCCAATATTAGTAGTTGCCGTATCTATAATGGATATGTCTAGTGCACTAGTATCTGGAAAAGCTATCACACTACTACCATCTGGACCACCTGATACTTCTACTTGAAGCGTATAGTCAAAACCTGAGTCTGTTCCTAAACCATCATTCACTAAAACATTACCAACTACTTCCGCTAATTGGTCGCTGATAAAGGTAATATTTGGTACATCTAAGTCAAAATCAATAATGTATTGTAATGTAGTATTTTCCTCTTCTTCTACAATATCTAATGCCCCTAATGGACTGAACCATTGGTAGTTAATTCCTGCTGTTGTGGTAACCAGCATAATACTATCTCCTGCACAAATTGGACTATTTGCAATAAGGGTAGGCTTTTCATTTTCTTCTAAAACATGGTCTATTTCAATACTACCAAAATCTGTACAACCACTACTATTTGTCACAGTTACACTATAGATACCATTATTAATATTCTGTGCATTGTATAGTAATGGATCAGGGACATTTGAAACGAAATCTTCAGGTCCTATCCACTCAATTTGAGTAGTTCCTATCGCATTTGCGTACAAGGATAAAATACCCCCTGCACAAATTGTTCCTTCCGTCGCAGTCGGATGGACACTAGGAGAAGGCAATAATTTCAAATCAAAAGTATCTGAATATATTTCGCAATCATCTACTTCTATTTTTACAGAATAAGCTCCTTCGTGTAAGTTTGCTGAAACAGGATTGATAATAAGTTCATTGGTAGTATGGCCAACAATATTAGTATCAACAGGCGTACTCCACGTGTAAGTAACAGAAGAACCGCTATAGGCTGGAATACTTAATTTCACCTCTCCTCCCTCACACGACAGATCAGCAATACTAATGGTAGGTTCTGTAATTCCATTTGTAATGTCTACTGTTTGTGACGCTATTGCTGCCACACACCCCTTTCCATCAGTCACTTCCAAAAGATACGTACCACTTATGGATGCGTCAATATTAACTAAGGTAGCGATAGAGTCACTTGCTATAAAACCATTCGGTCCTGTCCATAGATAAGTATAGTTGCCATCCCCACCTTGAGGTAATGCTATCAATGCTACTTCTTCCGTACCATTTACACAAGGTTGATCTCCAACCATCGCAATACTGGCTGTCGGCGACTCATGTACTTCCACCAATAAAGTATCTGAAATAGTGGTACAATCATCCACTTCTACCACCAGATGATAGTTGCCTATAGCTGCTGTGGTGATTGGATTAATAACTAATTGATTGCCTACATTGCTCAATGCAAGGCCATCTTTAAACCAATTATAATTTACGGAAACACCCGTAAATTCTTGAATACTTATTATAGTTTGTGCTCCTTCACAAGCTTCTCCTGAATATACTAAGTTGGGTCTATTTGGATTGCCTGTCGCATCTATAACTGTCTGGCCTATAGCCGTACATTCATTAGCATCTGTTATGGTTACGATGTAAGTTCCTGATAAATTGCTACCTGCATTAGGCAGTGTCGCAGCACTATCAATGGAAGCAAAATTATTAGGTCCTGTCCAAGCATAAGTAAAAGGGGCTGCACCACCTGCTGGTAAAGCACTTATAATTAAATCTGTCATCGGGTCTATACATTCTGTACCATTGTTAATTGCCGAAACGGTCGGCAATTCTCTAAGTACAGCTAAAGTCAACCCAGCAGGTGAAGTACAGCCATTTATTGTAGTTGTTAACCAATAGAAGTAATTACCCGCTGCGGTATAATTACTAAAGTTTGGGGTTTTTTCATTAGAAATAATACTGCCGCCTGTTGCAGGATCACTATCGTACCAATTGAAAATTGTCTCTTCAGGATAAGTACCACTCGCACCTAATACCATTGTTTCTCCAAAGCAAATCGGTGAATTATTAGTGAGCACCGGCGTATTGGGGATCTCTTGAATGATTAGCTCAACTGGATCAGATGCACCAGAGGTACAACCTTCTCCATTTTGACAAATCAAGGTCCACAAGCCAGCATCATACGCCGAATCCATTGGCGGAATCGTAGTCGTGTTACTGCTGGTCATTAAGAGTGGATTGGATAAAGTATTGACACTATTTCCATCTGGCCCAATCCAAATATAGGTATCGCAGCTTGCACTAGTAGAAAGCACTAAGTCCTCTCCTTCACAGATGGGTCCGTTGGTGATTACTGTTGGTGTTGCTTCTGTTGAATGGATCGTTACATTTACAAAAGCTGGCAGAGAAGGACAAGCCTCGTCATAGACAATTACTTGATACAAGCCTACATCCGTTGGCCCTGCATTCGTAGAAACAAATGGTCGTTGATCGGTAGAACTAAAACCATTTGGACCCGTCCATTCATAAGCATCTGCTTCCGTATCTGTGCCTATTTGTAATAAGTCGCCAATACAAATTGCTACTTCTTCTACGCTTGGCTCATTAGGAAATTCTTTGGTTCTTAACTCAAAAGGTTGAGACACCAAGGAAGTACAGCCATCCACCGTAATTTGTAAGGTATACATTCCAGCATCTCCCATTCCAATAGAATCTATACTTAAGGTGGCTGCATTTAAATAAGCTCCCGAGCTTGTAGAACCTAGAGGCCCTACCCACTCATAGGTAACTTCTCTTCCTGTATATGCTGGATCAGCACTTATCAATAAGGACTCGCCTATGCACAATGGACTACTACCTGTCAAGAAAGGAAGATCTGGACCTAGCGTAATATCCAATACCGTAGAGGCTGTTGCAGAACATCCATTGTCATCTGTCACTACAATATTGTAGGTTCCAGCTAAATCGTTATTTGCATTTGGTAAAATTGGGCGTTCTTCTGTAGAAGCAAAATCGTTTGGTCCTGACCAGGCAAATTGATAAGGTGCAGTACCATCCATTGCTTCTAGACGTAACATAATATCTGTCATTGGACTAACACACTCCATTCCATCATTATCGGCCGCAACAGTTGGCAAGTCATTAATCCTAACGCTTACTGCCGCTGCTTTTGAAGCGCAATCCTCTACGGTTACTATTAACCAATACTCATGAGTGCCTGCTGTTAAATCTTGGACGATTGGATTTTCATTGATAGAAATTAAATTGGCTGCGCCAATTTCTGGATTGGCATCATACCATGCAAAAGAAGTATTGGAAGCATAAGTGCCCCCTGATAATAAAGTAATAGCATTACCTTCACAAACTGCTCCACTATAAGTGGGGGTCGGTGTGCTTGGGATTTGATTGATCACTACTTCCATAGTAGCCGAAGGCTCAGAAGCACAGCCATTTCCATTGACACAAATAAGCGTCCATATACCCGCATCATAAGCCGAATTATTAGAAGGAATGGTGGTGCTATTAGTGCTAGTGTTTAGTAGTAAATTTGATAAGGTGGTCGGACTGTTTCCGTCAGGACCAATCCAATGATAGCTATCGCAAGTAGAACTAGTTCGCAATACTAAATCATCTCCTTCACAGATAGGGCCATTGCTTGTAAGGCTTGGCGCATCTTGGATTTCGTGGATAGTGACATTTACAATAGCTGTGTCTGATGGACAGTCATTACTAAACACGATCAATTGATAAGCACCTGCATCTGTAATTGCTGCATTAGCACGTACAAATGGATTTTGATCGGCTGATGTGTAGCCATTTGGTCCCATCCATAAATAAGTATTGGCTATAGTTGTTGTTTGCAATTGTAATAAATCTCCTTCGCAAATGGCTATATTTTCCACTTGAGGGCTGGTCGTTTCTGGAACAACAGTTATGGTAATAGTATCTGTTAATCCTGTCCAGCACCTACCATCTGTAGGGCAAATTGTTAGCACAAAATCTGTCGTAACAGCAATATTGTCAAAGCTTGGATTTTGGGCAGTAGAAGAAACAATTCCCGATAAATTTTGATTCGACCATTTATAAGTTGTCAAAGCAATATCACTGGTTGCATTTAAGTTAACGGCTCCTCCTTCACAGATTGTTAAAGCAGCCGGAGTAATAGTCAAGTTAGCTGGCTGGCAGTCTAATGGGGTTGGATCATCTGTGCCTCCTTCTCCGTTATTTCCTTCTGGATCGCTACCATTATCAGAATCATCTTCTACGATCCTATCCAAAGGATCTTTACCTGTTGCCTTAGCCTGATTCATCAATGGATTAGCTGCACCTTCAACACTTGGATTTGATTCTACCACCAAGTCTATTACCAACTGTTCTCCAGGTAACAACTGATCTGCGGGACTTCCTAAAAGCATATCCAATGTAGGTGTTGTTCCTATAAACAATGGATTAATAGTCGGTACTGCTGTCGCTGTTGTTAGTGGATTATGAATAGTAGGAAGGCTAACAACTTGTACGAATGCCCCTCCTAAATCAGTCGCTAAATCATCTACTAATGTCAAACTATTTACGACAACATTTCCGGTGTTCTTAATAACAAAACGATAGCTTATATCGAAATGATTAGCAATACCACTTGCCGCTGGTTCGACAGACCTTATTTCTTTTGCCAAATTGATATTTGGTAAAGACAAAGGCGTTGGGTCATCCACATCTGGATCATCTGGATGCGCACCATTATCAGATTCATCGCTTATCTCTTCTCCATTTGGTGCTTTAGCTGTTGCAGTCGCTTGGTTCGTTAATGGCCTTGGCGCACCTCCTGCATCTGGGTTGACTTCTACGGTAAATTGAATCCTTATTTCATCTTGTGCTTGTAACAATCCTGAAGTGCCATCAAATACTTGTGATGGGAAACTACCGGCATTGGGAATGCTCGGCGTCCCATTACTTGTAGTGACAATAGGTCCAGCAGTCAGCCCTATATAGGCTGTTCCAAATTCTGCTGCAAGATCATCTGTTACTTGAATACTATCCAAATTTACGTTACCTGTATTTTTTACAGCCAACTCAAAAGTTACGTAATAGTTACCTTCGATAGTAGCTTTTTGGATATCAATTATATTTTTAGAAATTTTTATCTGAGGAACAGGAATCAATGTCGGATCATCTGATTCGCCCGTATCATTCAATAGATCAGATGCATCGTCTGATTTATCTTCTACGGTATTTCCATTAGGATCATCTCCACTTGCTAGGGCTTGATTTTCTACGGGTTGAGCTAAGGCAGCGAAAGTAGCTACCTCTACTATTGTTGTTAAAGTAACTTTATATTGCTGTCCTGGTTCTAATAAATCTGCTGCTGTGCCAACAATTAAATCTGTATTATTGATCCCATCATACGCTACATTAATAGCCGGTAGATTCGTTGCTGAAATATTGCTAATCGCCACCGTTGGCATTGTGGTCAAAGTAGCACCAAAGGCTAAAGGATCTATTAATTGTAGATTGGTCAAATTTACATTTCCTGTATTTTCAACGATCAAGTCAAAGTTGATTTCGTAGGTATCATTCGGTAATGCCTTTCCATTTGTGAAAGCCTTAGCCACTGTAATTTCAGGAATTGGCAATAAGGTCGGATCAGCTGTCCCGCCCGTTTCATTGTCTGGATTACCGTCCATATTCAAATCCGTCGCATCATCAGAATCATCTTCTACTGCTACTCCATCAGTCCCTGCTCCCTTCACAGTTGCTTGATTTGCTAAAGGCGCTGGTCGAGTCGGACAAGCTATATCTACTTCAACAGTAACAGAAAGATTGATAGCATCTGAAGGGAATAAGCAACCATCTGTATTCAATAAATTAGTTTGGGTACGACCGTTATAAATTGTGTTTAAAGTTGGATTAATACTATTCGTAGAACTATTACTTAGAACAGGAGGAGTCGTGCCCAATACTTGTACAAAGGCACAATCATATTGGGTAACAAAATCTTCTATTAAATCAATTTGGCAAAATTCACTACCCCCAATATTTTCAATAATAAAGTCGTAGGTAACTGCGTAATTTCCATTCGCAAGTGGGATTGGTGTTCCACTAATTGCCTTGCTCAATTTAGCAACAGGCGGAATACTAACTGGCGTAGGATGATCGTCACCCGGCAAATCAGAATTATCATCCGAATCATCTGTAACAGAAGGATAAGCTGCTAATGGATTTCCATTCTCGTCTACTGGATCAGCTGTTACTGTCGCTTGATTTAATACAGGCATCGGTAATAGACCAAAAGCAACAGGATCAATTTCCACTTCCATTATCATACTAAAAGACTCCGTAGGTTGTAGCCTATCTATTGCTCCACCAATCGTCATATTACTATCTCCACTACCATCAAAAGCACCGTTGTTATCTGCTGGTGGCAGGATGGAAGAAATATTTATCAAGCTAATATTTGGTATACCCACTATTGCACTAATAAAGGATAATGGATCTGTCACATTGATATTTGATAAATCGGCATTTCCTGTATTTTCAATAGTGAAGTTGAATACCATATTAAAATGACCATTCGGTAATTCCCTTACATCAACTAAGTCTTTCGTAAGGGCTATTTCTGGGAAATAAGCAAATGTCGGATCATCATCATCTCCTGTTTCATTATCTGGAGTACCGTCCATATTCAAATCCGTTGCATCATCCGAATCATCTGTTACTGGATTACCATCTGAATCTTCTGCATTAAGTGTCGCTGTATTCGCTAATGGAGATGCGATTGGTCCACAATCCATAGTGACTTCCACATTAATGGTCCATTCCAAGGAATCTCCAGGAAATAAACAACCATTTCCTGTGAATAAATTAGTAGCAGAATTGCCATTATATCCCATATTGATACTTGGCATCACGCTATTTCCAGAAACGTTTCCAAAATTCACTAAAGTAGCTGGGCTTGCATTTACAAAAGCACAACCATATTGGCTATCTAAATCTTCCAACACATCTATATTGCACATTTCACTCGTCCCATTATTTTTTATAATAAAGGAGAAATCCATTCTGTAATTACCATTAGCTAATGCTGTTGACACAGCAGCTAAGGTCTTGGTAATTTCTGGAATCGGCCCCAAATCTAATGGTGTAGGTAGATCGGTATCTGCTGAGGGATCAAGCCCATCATCAGAAATATCTATTAATGGATTGTTCGTTGGATCTATTCCCGTTACAGTCGCTTGGTTGCTTAAACCTATGCTCGGTACCTGCAAAGGATCAACTTCCACTTTAATGCCAACTAGTATAGTTTCTCCTGGATTCAGAATCGCTGTTCGATCTAAAATATCATCGCCATCTAGAGGAGATGTTCCTGTAAAGCCACTACCATTGAATCCTGGATTTAAGCCACCTACTGTATTTGCCGTACCGCTTATGGATACGCCCATTGCATTGACAAAAGCAGGATTGAACTGTGTAGCAATATTATCTTCTAAAGCGATATTCGTCAATTGCGTATTTCCCGTATTTTGAATCAGCAATTGATAGTCCACCTCGATATTCCCATTTGGCAAATTAGAAAAACCTACTTGTTCTTTCGCTACATCAATAGATGGAATGCTCAATAAAGTAGGATCCTCTGGGCCACCTGTCTCGTTTGGTATATCCGATGCATCATCTGAATCATCTGTTACCAAACGACCATCTGGGGCTTCTCCATTTACTGTCGCTGTATTCCTTAATGGAGCATCTACGGACATACAAGCAGGATCTATTTCTGCAGTTGCTGTTAGGTTAATCACATCGCCTGGAAATAAACAACCATCTGTATTTAATAGATTAGTAGTAGTAGACCCATTGAATAAAGCATTTAAACTTGGGCTGCTACTATTCGTAGAAGTATTGGTCAAAACGGGTGTTGTTGTCGCTACTATATCTATAAACGCACAGCCAAATTGAGTCGCAAAATCTTCCATTAAATCTATTTGGCAAAACTCGCTTCCCCCTATATTCTTAATGGTAAATTGATAAACCACACTATAATTACCATTGGCTAATTCCGTTGGTGTTCCTACAATAGCTTTCAACAATTCAGGGCTTGGTGGTATACTTACTGGTGTTGGATCATCCGTTCCTGGCAAGTCTGATAGATCATCTGAGTCATCCCTTACAGAGGAATAGCCTGGAAGTAGATTTCCATTATTATCAACTGGATTAGCTATTACATTCGCTTGATTTAATACAGGCATCGTTAGGGCACCAAAAATGATTGGATCTACTTGTGCCGTCATCATCATCCTAAAAGACTCCTTGGGCTGTAGCAGATCTGTTACTGCTCCAATAGTCATATTACTATCTCCGCTACCATCAAAGAAACCATTATTATCGGATGGTTCTGTCGTCGCTGATATATTCGTTAATGCAACAATTGGCGTTCCGACAAGCGCTGTTGCAAATGGTAATGGATCTCTTACTCTAATAGTAGACAAGTTGGCATTACCTGTATTTTCAATAATGAAATTGAATGCCAATTCATAATTACCATTCGGTAGTTCTGTTGTACTTACGAGTTCCTTTGTAATTTCTATTTCTGGGAAATAAGTAAAAGTTGGATCATCCGTATCTCCTGTCTCATTATCTGGCGTATCATTTACATCCAAATCTGTTGCATCATCAGAATCATCTGTAACTGGATTACCAGCAGGGTCTTCTGCATTGATGGTTGCGATATTTGCTAGGGGTGAGGAGATAGGTTCGCAGTCTATGGTGACCTCTACACTTACCGTCCATTCCAAAGAATCGCCTGGGAAGATGCAGCCATTTCCTTTGAACATATTACTATTCGAATTACCATTATAAGCTGTATTGATACTCGGCATATTACTATTGCCAGAGACATTTCCAAAATTGATTACAATGGCTGGATCTGCATTTATAAAGGCGCAACCATATTGACTATCCAAGTCTTCCAATACATCTATGTTACACATTTCGCTCGTTCCATTATTTTTAAGAACAAATGAATAGTCCATTGTATAATTACCACTAGCCAATTGTGTTGGCGTTGACACCAAGGTTTTAGTAATTTCTGGAATAGGGCCTAAATTTAAAGGCGTAGCTGTATCTGTATCCTCTGTTGGATCTACTCCGTCATCGGATAAATCTATTACTGGATCGCTATTGGGGTCAAGCCCTGTTGCGGTAGCTTGATTACTTAAACCTGTCAATGGAACTTGTAGTGGATCAATTACTACTTTGAGAACAACTAGTAAATTTTCTCCTGGATTCAGGATCGCTGTGCGATCTAATAGGTCGTCACTATCTACTGTTGATGTCCCTGTCAAACCACTTCCATTAAAGCCTGGATGTAAGCCTCCTACCGTATTTGCCGTACCGCTTAGGGATATACCCATTGCACTAATAAAAGCAGGTCCAAACTGTGTAGAGATGTTATCTTCTAAAGCGATATTCGTCAATTGCGTATTCCCCGTATTTTGAATCACTAATTGATAGGCTACTTCGATAGTACCGTCTGGCAAATTGATATAAGCTAATTGTTCTTTCGCCACATCAATACTTGGAATACTCAATAAAGTTGGATCATCTGGACCACCCGCATCGTTGGGTATATCCGATTCATCATCTGAATCATCTGTTACCAAGCTACCGTCTGGGGCTTCTCCATTTACGGTTGCCGTGTTCATTAATGGTGAATCCACAGACATACAAGTTGGGTCTATTTCTGCAGTAGCGGTCAAAGTGATTGCATCTCCTGGAAATAAACAACCATTTGTATTTAGTAGATTAATAGTATTGGATCCATTATATAAGGTATTTAAACTTGGATTAATGCTATTACCTGATAAGTTCGTCAACACAGGCGCAGTGGTCGCTAGGACATCCACAAATGCGCAACCATATTGCATAGAAAAATCTTCCAACAAATCTATTTGGCAAAACTCGCTACCCCCTACGTTTTTAATAACAAAATTATACACCACACTATAATTCCCATTGGCTAATTCTGTTGGTGTCCCTACTATTGACTTTAATACTTCTGGCGTAGGTGGAATGCTTACTGGAGTAGGATCATCTGTTCCTGGCAAGTCAGACACATCATCCGAATCATCGCTTATCGTTGGATAACCCACAATTGGATCACCATTATCAGTTACTGGATTTCCTGTTACATTCGCTTGATTCAATAAAGGCATAGGAAGTGTTCCGAATACTAAAGGATCTACTTCTACCGCTAATTGAATCTTAAAAGATTCATCAGGCCGAAGCATATCAGTTGCCATGCCAAGGGTCATATTAATATTAGACCCTCCATTGTAGGAACCATTGTTATCTGCGGGCGGCATTGTTGCAGACGTGTTCATTACCGTAATAACAGGAGCACCTATCACCGCCGTTGCGAAAGGCAATGGATCCATCACACTAATATTGGATAAGTTTGCATTTCCTGTATTCTCTATATTGAAATCAAATGCTAAAACAATATTTCCATTAGGCAAAGCAGTTGAACCAATCAACTCTTTCGTAATCTCTATCTGTGGTAAATAGGTTAATGTAGGATCGTCTGCCCCCCCTGTATCGTTATCCGCCTCCCCATTATTATCCAAATCCGTTGTATCATCCGAGTTATCCGTTACGGAATTTCCATCTGGGTCTTCAGCATTGACCGTAGCAATATTGGCTAAAGGAGAAGCTACTGGATCACAATCCAATGTTACCTCTACTGTTACAGCCCATTGAATGCTATCTCCAGGGAAAATACAACCGTTACCCGTAAACATATTATCAAAAGTATTTCCGTTATAAGCCAGATTTAAGCTTGGCTGAATGCTGCTTCCTGAATTATTGAAAAAATTAAGTACCGTAGGAGCACTTGTACTTACAAAGGCACAAGCAAAACGAGTAGTAAAATTGTCCAATACATCGACAGAGCAGAATTCACTTGTACCGTTATTTTTTAAATTGTATTCAAAGGTTAATTCGTAATTACCATTGGCTAAAGGGCTCGGTAAAGATGCTAGCGTCTTTTCCAATGCAGGAATAGGTCCAAAATCTAAAGGTGTTGGTTCATCCGTATCATCCTTTGGATCTGTGCCATTGTCTGATAAATCCGTTACAGGATCACCATTGGGATCGGTTCCTGTCGCTGTTGCTTGATTGGTTAGTCCTGTCACAGGAACTTGTAATGGATCAACCTCAACTTTGAACTCCACAACAATAACTTCTCCTGGATTCATAATACCCGTTCTATCCAGTATATCATCACCATCAATTCCTACTGAGTTGGTTGTTCCTATACCATTAAAGCCTATATTTAACCCTCCTAATGTATTAGCTATTCCATTGATACTAAGCGGTGTAGCACTCACAAAAGCTGGGTTAAATTGAGTCATTACATCATCCTCTATTGCTACATTTACCAATTGGGTATTTCCTGTATTCTTAACCATTAATTGAAAGACGATCTCCATATTTCCATTTGGAAGCATGATCGCGCTCACCTGTTTTTTTGCTAAATCAATAGTTGGAATACTTAATAAAGTAGGATCATCTGAGCCGCCTGTATCATTGATAAAATCTGACTTATCATCTGAATCATCTGTTACTGGATTATCTTCCTCATCCACACCATTGACCCTAGCTTGATTCACTAAAGGAGCATCTACTGGACTACATGAGGGATCAATTTCTATGGTGGCAGTCAAGCTTATAGAATCGCCAGGATATAGACAACCACTCGTATTAAGCATATTAATTTGACTGCCTCCATTGTATAAACTATTGGCAGTTGGCGTACTACTATTGCCGGATACATTCCCTAATACTGGTGCCGTCGTTGCTACTACATTTACAAAAGCGCATCCGTATTGTGTAGTGAAATCTTCTAATAAATCTATTTGACAAAAGCGACTACCTCCTTTATTCTTAATGATAAATTCATAGGTCACTGCATAATTACCATTGGATAATGCTACCGGTGTTCCTGTGATCGCCTTCGTTAATTCTGGCACAGGAAGAATCGTTATTGGTGTTGGATCATCCCCACCAGGTTCTACATCCGCTGCATCATCTGACAGATCCATAACAGGCGCATACCCTGGAATTGGATTGCCATTATTATCTATAGGGTTGCCTGTTACGGTCGCTTGATTTTCAACAGGCTGCGGCGTAATCAATCCGAATATTTCTGGATCTACTACGACCGTGATTGAGATTAAAAAGGATTCACCTGGCTGTAATAGGTCCGCTGTATTAGCTACTGTTAAATCGTTATTATTGGAGCCGTTGAAGATTCCGTTATTAGCTAACGGAGGCATACTTGCTGAGATATTACTCAAATTAACAACAGGCGCTCCTACTATTGCCGCACTAAATAGGAAGGGGTCTTCTACTAGAATACTAGACAAATTAGCATTCCCTGTATTTTCAACTAGTAGGTCAAATTCCAAAGATACTGTTCCATTGGCTAGTGCCGTTTGACTAGTCAAGCTTTTGGTGATTTCAATAGCCGGCAAGAAAGCGAAAGTAGGATCATCTACTCCACCTGATTCATTATCTGGCGTATTGTTACTGTCTAAATCCGTATCATCATCTGACAAATCCATCACAGGATTGCCATTTGGATCTTCTGCATTTACAGTAGCTATATTCGCAAGAGGGCTGCTCAAAGGAGCACAATCAAGCCTTACTTCTACAGTAACCCTCCATTCCAATAAATCGCTTGGAAATAAGCAACCATCTCCATTGAACATATTAGTAAAAGAATCGCCATTGTACGCCGTATTGAAAGTGGGTTGTGTACTATTGTTTGTATTGTTGGAAAAATTTAGGATAGTAGCTGGATCTGCACGCACAAAGGCACAACCAAATTGGCTATCAAAATCATCCAATACATCTATTTGGCACATCTCCTCTGTGCCATTATTTTCTAATTTGAAGGAATAGGTTAATTCAAAATTACCATTAGACAAAGCAACTGGTACTCCAGTTAATGTTTTTTCTAATGCCGGAATCGGTCCTAAATTTAGTGGCGTTGGAACATCCGTATCGTCTGTTGGATCAACACCATCATCAGAAATATCTGTTACTGGATTATTATTTGGATCAGTACCTGTTGTGGTCGCCTGGTTCGTTAAACCTATAACCGGTACTGCTAAAGGATCAAGCTCTACTTTTATCGTCGCAATGATTTGCTCTCCTGGCTGTAGAATAGCTGTTCGATCTAATATATCATCGCCGTCTACACTAATAGAATTTGTTACTCCATTCCCTATAAACCCATTATTTAAACCACCCAAAGTACTAGCTGTTCCGTTTATAGAAAGGGGCATTGCTTGGACAAAAGCAGGAGCGAATTGACTAGCAATATCATCTTCTAAAGATACATTTGTCAAGGAGGTATTACCTGTATTTTGTAACACCAACTGGAAAATCACTTCCCTGTTTCCATTCGGTAACATGGCTACACTCAGTTGATTTTTTGCAACATCAATATCAGGAATACTCAACAAAGTAGGATCATTTGGCCCACCTGTTTCATTTGGAAAATCTGATGTATCATCTGAATTATCCGTTACAGGATTGTCTTCATCATCCACGCCATTGACCCTAGCTTGATTGACTAATGGTGTAGTTACAGGAGTACAAGCTGGATCTATTTCTACTGTTGCAGTCAAGGTGATGAAATCCCCTGGATATAGACAGCCACTTGTATTAAACATATTAATTTGGCTGCTACCATTGTATAAATTATTAGCAGTTGGCGTAATGCTATTTCCAGATACATTCCCTAATACCGGCGCAGTCGTTGCCAAAACATCTACAAAAGCGCATCCATATTGCGTAGTGAAATTTTCTAACAAATCTATTTGACAAAAACGACTACCCCCTTTATTTTTAATAATAAATTCGTAGGTCACCGCATAATTACCATTGGTTAATTCTATTGGTGTACCTGTGATCGCCTTCGTCAATTCTGGAACTGGAGGAATAGTAATCGGTGTTGGATCATCTGGTCCAGGTGCTACATCTGCTGCGTCATCTGACAGATCCATCACAGGATTGTATCCTGGTATTGGATTACCATTATTTGCTACAGGCGATCCCATTACCTTTGCTTGATTTTCAATAGGCTGAGGCGTAAGTAGTCCAAATATTTCTGGATCTACTACTACGGTCATCGTTATTAAAAAAGCGGTATTCGGTGCTAATAAATCCGTTGTATTCGCTACTGTCAAATCGTCATTCGTCAAGCCGTTAAAGGCGCCATTATTATTTGATGGCGGCACACTTGCTGTGATATTAGTTAAGTCAACAACAGGTGTTCCAATAATAGCGGAACTAAACAATAAAGGATCTTCTACTAGAATGCTAGATAAATTCGTATTCCCCGTATTTTCCACCAATAACTCAAATTCTAGTGATACCGTTCCATTTGCTAAAACAGTTTGGCTAGTTAAACTTTTAGTGATTTCAATAGCTGGTAAATAGGTAAACGTCGGATCATTTTCCCCTCCCGACTCATTGTCTGGAACATTATTCGTATCTAAATCAGTACCATCATCAGACAAATCTGTTACAGGTCTGCCATCTGAATCTTCGGCATTCACCGTAGCGATATTGATTAATGGGCTATTCAAAGGAGCGCAATCTGAAGTCACTTCTACCGTACTTGTCCATTGAATAGCATCTGCTGGATACAGACATCCATCTCCATTAAACATATTAGTAAAAGAACTCCCGTTAAATGCAGTATTGAAAGTAGGGGCAATACTATTTCCTGTATTATTCTCAAAAGCAATGATAGTGGCGGGAGCCGCACTCACAAAGGCACATCCAAATTGACTATCTATATCCTCTAGCAAATCTATTTGGCACATTGCTTCTGTACCATTATTTTTTAAATTGAAGGCATAGGTCATTTGAAAATTACCATTAGATAAGGCAATCGGCGCTGCCGTAAGCGTTTTCTCTAATGTAGGGATAGGCCCTAAATCTAAAGGAGTTGGGTTTTGTCCACTAAGCCCAGTATCATCATCAGATATCTCTGTAACAACCGTTCCTTCTGGACCAATACCCGTAGTAGTTGCTTGATTCGTCAAGCCTGCTGCTGGAACGGATAGTGGATCAATTTCAACTTTTATTTGGACCACAATCATTTCTCCTGGCTGCATACTTGCTGACCTATTGATCAAATCATCTCCATCAATCAATGCAGAATTAGTTGTACCAACACCCGTAAAACCAGCATTCAAACCACCCAACATGGTAGCATCACCAGCAATAGAAACCGTCATTGCTGTTACAAATGCTGGACTCAATTGAGTAGCCAAATCATCTTCTAAAGTAATGCCTGTTAGTTCAGTGTTTCCTGTATTTTGAATACTCAATTCGTAAGTCACTTCTATATGCCCATTCGCCAAAAGAGTAGAACTAATCTGCTCTTTTCTGAGATCAATATTAGGAATACTTAAAGGTGTAGGATCATCTGGACCTCCATCTGTTGTGCTATCTGAATCATCCGTTACTCTTATATTGGTATTGGGATCAAGGCCTCCACCCTTGCTGTATTGAGTAATGGATCTGCTACCCCATCGCACGCAACATCTACTGCTACCCTTACGGATAGATTGATTGCATCGCCTGGAAATAGGCAACCATCTGTATTAAACAAATTATCATTACCTGCTCCATCGTAGGTCATATTAGTCGTAGGAGCGCTACTATTTCCAGAAGTGTTGACAAGGTTGATCGTAGAGACAGTCACTACTTCTTGAAAGGCACAACCAAACTGGGCAGCAAAGTCTTCTCTTAAATCTAGTTGACACATTTGCGTACCCCCAATATTTTCTATTACAAAATTATAAACGACTTCATAATGTCCGTTCGGCAATTCTACGGGAGTAGTCGGTATGGTTTTAGTTAAAACTGGACAAGGCGGAAAGATGACAATTGTAGCATCATCGGTTCCACCAGAATCATTATTTGCGCCCGTATTATTACAGGCAGGATCGCCCGCAACTAAACCTGTAGCATCATCGGAAGTATCCGTGGGATTATCAAGTCCAGCAATTGGGGTGCCTACCCCATTTGTGGGTACTGCTTCTGCTATCGCTGCATTCGATAAACCAGTAATGGGTGTTGCTGATTTATCAACCGCAACAGTAACGATTACTTTGAAAGATTCTCCAGGATGTAGTAAACTGCTTCCTATAGTATTTAATAAATTGTTATCGCTCCTTCCATTGAAATTACCATCATTGTCTGTCGGTAATAAAGTAGCATCATTATTTATTAAAGCGACTGTTGCGGCCGGACTAGTTAATAATGCTCCAGCCCAAGAAGACAAATCATCTACTAAGGTTAAGTCTTCTAAAACCGTGGTGCCTGTATTTTCTACAATCAATTCATAGGTAAGTAGGTAGGTCTCTGCTGCGCCACCGATTAAAGGTGCGGAGCTAGTAAGTGACTTTGTGACACCGATGGCAGGGAATAATAAAGGCGTCGTATCCTCCATTCCTCCTACCCCATTATTAGTTCGAGGATCAGTCCCATTATCTGTTAAATCGGAAGCGATTAAAGGAGTACCAAGGCCATCTAAAATAGGTTGACCCAGCGCATCAATCGCCGTCCCCGTAATAGTTGCTTGATTATTCAGCGTGTTAGTAATCTGATCATTATCGATTGCTACGACCACTTCCACTTGTAATCTTTCCTTCGGTTTGAGTACCCCACTCATGCCATCAAATAAATTGGTATTAGCAGCACCATCATAGCCTCCATTGATGCTGGGATCAATGGTTGCGGTAGAACCTGTAATAATGGGTGCAGAAACAACGGATACAAATGCAGCGCCAAATTGAGAGGCTAAATTTTCTGTTAAACTTAGATTCCCTAAGTCCAATCCTCCTGAATTTGTTATCGCAAAAGAATAGGTTACCTCTATAGTACCTGTACCATCACAAACTGTATTGTTGACGGCACTTACATTTTTTGCAGCTAAGATTTCTTGACATGGGCAAGTACGATTACCAACTTGTATTTCTCTACTAATAGGTCCTACTGTATCATAGCCATCAGAAACAGAATAGCTTATTTTTCTCGAGCCTTCGGTTTCTGCGCCAAAAGCCTTAGTATTTTTATAAACAACATTTTTTATAGCATAATCAATAATAGTGGAAGGTGCTGGGCCGAGCATCAACATTCCCGTAGCTGCATCAAACATGGTGGGTACGGCAATGGTTCCAGTATAATCTAATATATCTTCACCGACTATATATCCAGTACTAATATGAATAGTCGCTTTTAGGCTATCCATATCAGGATCTGTCGCTATTATATTTTCTGAGGCAATTGCTGCTCCTGCGCAATAACAAAGCGGATCATTTTCGATATTTGTTATGGTAGGGGGAACATTCGTACATACTTCAAAAGCGTAGCTTTCGGACATTGCAAAACAGCCACTACTTACAATATTTATATCGTTACCAACTGCTAAATCAGAGATACCTGCGTCTACTTGATACACTAATACTAAAGCTAAATATCTTCCTGGTACAACTCCAGTATAGGTGGGTGGATCATCTGTTGTTAAATATTGAATGGTCCCCGTTGAATCAAATAATACAAAAACCTCAATGTAATTTGGGTCCATACCGGTATTAGCAGTCATCAGGGTAATATCCCCTGAACCGCTCGCCGGAACTTTGTATTCGCAATCAAAATCACAGGAAGGACAATCGGGATCAAAGCAATCAGTCAGCCTGTCGCCGTCATCATCCAAACCGTCCATGCAGTTCATTTCTTGCCCTACCAATCCAAGAGTACCGAACAGGATGCTCAGTATCGCAATCAATAAGATTCTGTAAAATTTGTGTAAGTATCTCATGAGTAAGTCAGGTTCTCTTTAAAATCTATCCCGCATTATCGCTTACCATTCGAATACTTTTTGCCTTGTTTAACTATTTGACTTTCAGGTTTTTAAAACTGGCCTTCGTAAATATTCAACGAAGTAAATGAGCGAAGAAACAAATACATAAATAGGGCAGCTGTTCCTTGTTCAAACAATATCCTTGAACTTTTGCAGCATGCGCATATTTACTTATTTATTCATCAAGTCATTTATTCATTCAAAACACACTAGACCTCTGACTCCTACTTTCCACTAATAGTTGGAGTAGTAGGTTCGCAGCAAGTAGTAACCGCTGCGGAAGTCACTTGACAAGTTGATGTCTTCGTAGCAACTACGCTATAGTTTCCATAATCTCTTAGACTAGGGATATAGGTCGCATTGGTAGCACCTATTAGTAAGTCGCCATTAAAATACCATTGAAAAGTAACATTACTTGGATGATTACTTGCACTAAGTGCATTGCAATCTCCTATTATATCTACAGTAAATTGTTCCGTATCCGTTATCCAATTTGAATTCAATGGAATGGTACAAGTTCCATTTACTCGACCAGAATCATCGACTATCGCTGTGCCTGTTCCTGCAATGTCATCTTCACCAGATATGCCTACTTCATAATTATCTCTACAACCATCATTATCACTATCAATGTCCAAATAATCTGGTATTGCATCTCCATCTGTATCTATTGGCGTGGTGCAATTTCCATACATACCTGTTGGGCAATCCAATAGGTCGCCTGCAGTTATTTCCATTAAACCACTTATATCCAACATACAATCTGTTAGGTCAAGGGTCAGATCGCCACAAGCTTCTATTGCATCTGGAATACCGTCATTATCACTATCTAAATCTTTGTGATTAGGAACACCATCTCCATCCTTATCAGGGCAAGTAGTAATCACCATCCTGCTAAAACGATTACTTGGATTTCCTGAATTTCCTGTCACACCAAGGAGCACATCTAAACTTGAAAAATTTAAAAATTCATACTTGATCGAATTAAGGGTACTTGCAATAGTGCCTGTTACTCCTCTTTCGTCACCCAATTGGTTGGTGTACCAATAGATGCTGGATTCAAATAATATAAATCAAACCCGTCAGGTCCTCCGCCATTAATAAAACTTCCAGCAACTAGATCAGAAGGAATATTTAATATTGTATTGTCCGCTTCGGAAGTAAAAGAAATACCTGCAATATCTGTATAATCATCTCCGTCCGAATCTATATCATTAAGACTAATATAGATATATGGAATGGTGGTCATAATACCTATAGGCGTGCTGGCTGTGGCAGAACCATTTAACACTAAGGACAATTTCATAGTTGCATAATCATCTGTCTCTGGCTCAGGTCCCAACAAGTCAAAAGGATCGCCTCCTCCTGCTATACTAACGGCCCCTGTTGCTCCTGTGAACGAAAAATCGGTTAATTCTCCAATTAGATCATAGACCACACCTCCAACGGTAATGGCATCATTATATAAAACTATATCTCCAATTTGTAAATCTGTTTCATTGGTGCCTACCAACAAAGAACGATCCGATAAATCAAATGCCATATTACATTCTGTCTGATCAGAAAGACCATCATTATCATCATCTCTATCGGCTCCATCTTCTATACCATCTCCATCTTTGTCTGGACCTAATGGTCCATTTTCTGGAACAGTTCTCAAAGTAATTTCTGCATAGTCCAAACAGCCTGTATTTAGATCTTCGATTCTAGCTATTACTACTGTGCCGTCCAAAGCATTGTAGGGAAGCGTCAATTCGGCAACGTTGGATTCTGCCTCGCTAAAAGTGGCATGATAAGAAATTGTTACATTGGCCTCGTCTGTTATTAATTTATTGGCTTCTTCCAATTGAAAATCGGCGACTAATGCTTCACATGTTCGGACATATAGTATAGCATTATCTACGCCTGTACCATTTACTATAATTTGTCTAGTATCACTTATAGTATCACATACATTCCAAGTAGTAAGCGTCAATAAATAAGTACCAGAATCAACTGCCATAAAGGATACGGTTTCTGGCGTGTTTGTAAAATTTGTATCGGATAATTCTGCTGTACCACTTCCCCCCGTTATCGCCCAATATGCAGAATCTGGCATAGCACTAGCACCTGATAAAAGCAATACTTCACCTAGGCAAATCGTTTCATCTATTCCCGCGTCAATAACAGGAGGCGTTTCTACCATTACCACAATACACTCTTCTATACCACACAATTCCAAGCCTACTTTATGGCATATCGTGTAACTCCTTGGGTTTGTCAAAGTATAATTTCCGTTGGGTACATTTATGCCATTAACACTAAATTGTCTATTGCAAGAATTTATCTGTGTAGACTGTAAATCAATAATCGTATGGGGACAATAAAGCATTCCGTCTACTATATCTTGAGCTACTCCATCAACCGTAAAAGAGGAATTTGGTAGATCAACACTATAAGAAAATTCCGTTAGCTCTATACAATTTCCATCTAATATATTATCATTATTATAATCTCCATCTTTAGTGCCATCAGGAAGGGAAAAATTCAAATTAACACATACCGCATCTACATCGGCAGCAGTAATACCTGGATTTCCTCCTGGTGTATGAATCGCTAAATTAATAACACCATCTACTGTCATGGAATTGATAGCACAAGAAGAAATAGTACCTGAGACACATTGTACATCAGGTGTGCAATCTGTTGCTACGCCTCCTCCAGAGGAATCAACAAAGGCTATTACGATTCCATCTTCATCAACGATGTATACCTTCTCCGAAGGATGTCCAAAATCTCCTCTTCTACAAATAGTGAAGGTGGCGTCTTGGCAGGAAAATATTTTTGCTTCTGGTATGTTTATTTGAATAATAAAATCAGGTCCTTCAGCTACCATTCCACCTGTAAACGCAGCATCACATAATTCTCGAGCGCCCAAAGAATTGATCGTTCCAGCGGAAGGCGTTATTTCAAACAAATTAGGATTGCCCACGGAGGGGCCTTCATTAATTATTTGAGGATTTCCTTGGTTCAAATAGAACATACCTGTTCCTCCAGAATTACCGTAATTGGTATCTAATGTAGTTATCATATTCCCAACTTGCCCATAAAAAAATATAGGTGATAAGACAAATGACATAAAGAGTAATGTTTTATGATACCAATTCATAAAAATCGTGTTTAAATATGCCACAAATGATTCGACTCTAAAAGTGATGTTTAAGGCCCCTTTTTCCCGTAACTTTCCAATTATCAAAAAACGCTTCTTATGTTAAGGCAGCGTCTTCTCTAAAAGCATTTCACGAACATACTCGTTCCTGCATTTACTGCCTCCATTGACAAAAAGAAGGAATAACAATTGTTAAATTCTAAATCTAAACAGCTTCTTAGGGATGAGATAGATAATTGGAGTTTTATGAAGTCAGACTATGGACCTCAAGGTCCTAAATATAACTTTCAGGGTACTGGTTTGGCCAGATTAGGAATACAAAAATCGGTAAGAAGAGGGTATTACAATCGATTACATATCACATATTTTTGACTATGTTACAATCGACTGAACAGATAAAAAGTTAGTTTTTAACGTTCTTACTTTTATTATTGCAATTGTAATGCCATATTAATTTAATTAATTATTAATTTTTATTTTTCCCATAAAACGCTATTTACCAGTTATTTAATTCCCAAAAACTGTAACAGAAGGAAGCTCACAATTTGCGTGAAACCCTGCATCAATCGTGAAATCATTTCCAAGAAAAGGATCGAAACTAAAATTAGCCGTCCTCCCAACGCTAGAAATATCACTATCCCCACCATCTGCAAAATTGTCTTGGATCGTTGCTACAAAACCATCATAAGCTGAAAGTCCAGTAATATCAAAGACTAAATAATATGCATCTTTAGGCAATTCTCGAAAATAATATTCGCCGTTAATGTCTGTTATTTGTGTCCCTATAATTGTGTTCGTATTGGCAGCAAACAAAGTGACTGTTACCCCTTGCATTGGAAATTCTCCTGCATCTTGCGTGCCATTTTGATTAATATCATGCCAAACGAAATTACCAATATCTGCTACATAGTTGGAAAAGATAACTGCTTTTGCTTCGTCATCTTCGCTTTGATTTCCATCATCATTGTTGGGAGTGCTGTCAATATCTGGTTGGTCTACAGCTATCACTTCTGCTATATTACAAATCTCATACCCTCCCTCTATAAGCATCGCTTCAATAGTAAGTGTTTCTGTTTCCCCTATAGCCAAAGAGGGAATATCCCAGTTTCCAGAAAGGGCAGCATAATTACTATTTGTGCTAGTGTGACTGCTGTAAGCTATACCAGTAGGCAACAATTCTTTCACTCGAATAGATGTAGCGACAGCAGGGCCATCATTCGTCAGGGTTAAAGTATAGGTTACTATATCTCCCACAATAGCCCTATCTGGACTAGCAGATTTAAGTAAACTTAAGTCCGCAGAACAACGATCAATCTGAACAACATATCCACAACTTCCATCTGGATATAAGGAATAGGTATGTGTACCAAAGTAAGCATCATTGGCGAAAGCATCCGCTTGAAAAACAGCAGCATTTGCGCCAGCAATCACTACTCCATCGACATACCATTGGTAACTATCCGCAAATGGGGCCACTAGTTCTGGCACCTCATAATCGCACGCGATAATAGTTGGTATAGTCGTGCAAGTTTCTCCAATATCATCTTCATTAGGATTGCTATTACCTGGGGTAGAATCACTATCTGTGTTATCCATTGCACTTACTTCTGCCAAGTTGTGAATTAAACCAACTTCTAATACCGCTGCCTTTATTTCTAACTGAACGGTATCTCCAACCAAGACTACTCCAATATCCCAAATTCCAGTATTCGCATCATAACTATCCATAGCGGGGCTATGGGATTGGTATTGCAAATTAGCAGGTAATTGATCTGTTACTTGGACACCAGAGGCAGGTAAGGGGCCTTGATTAACTAAGACTAAGGTATACGTCAAAATATCTCCAACATTTGCGGTAGTCAGATCTACTGTTTTATCGAGTTCCACGTCCGTACAATTAAAACCTAAATCTACGGTCTCTTCATAATATTGCAAACAAGTAGCTGCATTAATATACGACAAAGTATAGGTGGTTGAAGGAGTCGTTAAAGTAGCAATAGTCGGCCTTGAAATAGTTGCACTAGAGAGGTCTTGCGTAGGCGTCCACTGGTAATCTGTAAATCCTAAGGGGCCATTTAAGTTGACCGTTTCTCCAGGACAAAGAGCAGCATTTGTACCTACGTCTGTGATGGTAGGCAACACGATTATTTGAATCGTATCCGTACTTTTACAAGTACCAATAGTCGTCACTAAAGCGTATTGAAAAGTATCAGGAATAGTATTAAAATTAGTATACACAAAAGTAGGGTCGGCAATATATCGATCAGATAAAGCAGTAATGGGTGCTCCATTTAATCCCGCCCAGAAATAAGAAAAGCTAGATTCATTTTCTCCGCAGCCCAATTGAACTGGGGACGTATTACATACAGTAGTGTCCCGTCCTACATTAATTCTTTCTAAATTATTTAAAACGATTGGTTTCACACAAGTACAGCCAGTCAACTCTGCCAACAATGGGCAACCTTGTGTAGGTAAAATCGAATACGTATCTATCATATCAATACTTCCATCCACAGGAATGGTAGCCGTAGAAGTCATCGTTCCCACTAAAATATCTGCCGCTGTTTTATCTCCACTATTATCTGCATCAAAATAAAGGTCTATGCTAGTAGGTTCCGTTACGGGATAAGTACCATTATTTTGAATGATCATGGAGACCGTTAATTCATCGCCACCACAAGTTGCAGTTAAACGATGATCCGATATTTCATAATTATATTTTTCGAAAACAAAAGGTTTTTCTCTAGAACCAGTTAATACGGCTACATCGCAAGAGACACCATTACAGACAATTAAATTGGGAATAAAGGTTCTAGCTAAAATAGGTTGTTCTGGATACCGACAACTCAATAAATCTGGATTCGTAGCGACATCAAAGACAAAACTAATCGGAGTGAAAGCTGCAATGTTTGGACGCACTCCAAATTTAATTTCTTGAATCCCATTGATCATATTTACTGTAGGTGTCGTGTTGTAAATATACAAAGCATTATTAAAAAATACTGAATTTGGAATATAAGTTAGTCCAGGTGGCAAGGCTATTAAAATAGAATCCAGTCCATCTGTTTTATTTGTAAACTGTACCGTTGTTTCAATAGTAGCCATATCATTGCAGGCATTGATTGGACCGTCTGGATCAATAACATTCAAATCAACTAAACTTCGATAAGCCGATCCTGTTCCTTCCAGTTCAACAATATTACCCGCTTGGATAACCGAATTAACTTTCTCTCCACAAGCAGTATAAGACGTACTTCTAAATCTTGGAAAATCACCAACTGTAAAATTACAATTCGTCTCTACATTAAATTTAAGTCGTAGTATTCGTTCTGCAATATCGGGGTCTTCTAATCCAGGTAAACCATTCGCATTTAATAAAGCAATTAAAGTTTCTAAGTCCCATACATATTCTATTCCCAATGTAGTGACTATTACTTCTGTTGGTTCAAATAGGGGAAAATTAAAAACTGGATTAACCGCATCACAAGGATAGCAGGCTTCTTCTGTTCCTTCCATAAACTCCATTCCTGAAGAATACGGCAGAAAAATAGATACTTCTGAATCATATAAAATGGCGCGATCTATATTGGTGATTTGTAATTCATAAGGCATTTCCATACAGGGCGCTACCAAGCTTGGCGATTGAATTACATCTTGCTTTATTTTGCCTCCCAAAGGAAATGTATAGAGCGTTAAGGTATCTAAATCACAAGGCCATCCACCGGACAAGATTTCTAAGGCATCTACTGGATACCCCAAACAATCAAAGCCTGCCACTACTTGTATGGAGTCTATCTGACAAGATGCATAAGTGTACTCTATTTCAAAAGGAATAGACCCTCCTAATGCCAAATCTCCTAATTCGTAGATACCATTTACTTTAGGAACAGCAGCTCCTCCCGAAAAATTAAAGTTGGTAATGGTTATATTTGGATTGTCTAAAATTACCAAAAAAGTATTGTTGGCTCCATTTCCTAGATTGTCTAAGAAAAGTCCCCAAGTGCTATTGATACCAGCTGGCTGAGAGAAAGAACTCCCACTGCCCAATTTTAATTCAGGACCCGTTGGTGTAAAATCATGTGTGATGCCATTCGTATACTTTACTGGCTGAATATAAGGCGAACAAAATTCTATTATTCTTGTAAGCTCATGATACGCTTGTTTGTCTACATTTAGTTCTGCTGTACAAGGTACATCGAAGCTGAACTCTGATTTAATATCATTAGCATCATCACTGTATTGGATATTTGGACTCACCCCACAATTCGCATACACACTGGCAAAATCATTGATAAAAGTATCATTCACTAATTGCACTAAATCGGAACGAGTAACCGTTTGATCAATCACACTTTGGACACGTCGAGTGGCCCTCATTCTATAAGTCACACTATTAAATAAATACCCTGGTGGCATGGCTATTTTAGATTCTGTTATGTAAGACCATTGTCGGTATTCGTAAGGAAAAGGATCGGTTCCTTCTGCTGCACCACCAATGCAGAATTCGCTCCATAGTTCATTCTCATATCCACACCCTGTAAATCTTCTAGTACCATTTCTATCTCTGATTTCATAACCAACGGCAGTAAAGCCCCCTATACGATCCGTATTACATTTTAGTCGATCTCCAGATGCTACAGGAGCAGGAGATAAAGCGCCAAAGAAGCAATTAACATACTCAATATTCATTATTTCACATCCGATATTTTCCGTGTTAACCACATCTCCTGATAGTTCCAATAAATCTCCATCTTCATAGACGAAGTCTACTGGCACATCACCACATCCTCTTATCTCAAAAACAGAAAGATCAAAAGAAAAAGAATTCCCTTGATTGATAGATGCCACATCTGTACAGGTATATATTAGCCCTTCCGAAACATCTGTAATGGTTACACTATTATTGCCTATCGGATTAATTAGTCGGTTCGCACCATTTACAAAGGTGGATTCAAAATAAATATATTGTAAAGAATCTTGTGTGTTAGAATTTAGTTGAACTTCACCCGTTGAAATAAAACGCATTTCATCCCCCTGCATCGCTCGATCTAATCGGATTCTAGCCATATCCAAGGAGCCTGTAGCATCTGGACAACCATCTAAATCATTATCAGGCAAGCCAAAACAATTCCGTTCTATTTGATAGTTAGTGGTCATTAAGCCATCGCAACCTGTTCCACAACAATCTCCTGCTGCTAAAAAGGTCATTCCTGATTCGCACATCAATCGCATTTCACATGGATCAGAACAAGAAGGACCATAGGTGAAATATAACTCCATACTGGTAGTAACATTCACGCCGCAAGTACAGTCCGCATAGGTCAAGTCTATAGCTAAATTGGAATTTCTAAACAATGTGGTATTCCCTGCAAAACCATTACTAAAACAAGCTTCAATGATTGCAGGCCCCACTACTACCCCACTTGGCGAAACAGAAGACGGTGTCAAAATAGTCGAACCATTTGAGCCCACCCAATTTAAGGTATTGGCAGGATCGAACTGCAAATTGGCTGGCACCTCTATCTTCATACAATAGTCTCCTTGTCCATTTAAGATATTCAAATCACTATCATAAGTCATCAAGTTATACGTAAAAGATTCCGTATCCCCCACATTCATAGCGGCGGGTACAGTAGACGCAGCTAAAGAACGTACATCGAGTGTATTAAAAGTAGAAGATCGGCTGATAATGGAAGAACCACAAAGTAAATTGAACCTAGCCTCTAAACTTGAGCCAAAATATCTCGCATTTGCTCCACAGTTCTCTACACAGCATTGATAGGTTTCAAAGGTAATTGTAACCGTTTCTCCAGGAGCTATACTGCCAATTATTTCTGTATCTACTCGATCATAAAAATTTGCCGTACCGGCATAACAATTTCCAGCAGGCAAATTTAAGGTACCTGTAAGGTTACCCACATCAAATGGCATAATAGGGCCATTCCCTATTTGATAGCTCATTGAACTAGCATCCAAACCGGAATAAGTTTCATGCTCTGGACGTGCTCTAAAGTTGACATTGGTCGCATAGCCTGTTCCAGTATTTTCAACTGTATAAGTATGTAGTGTTGGTCCATCTAGACAGGTAGGTAAAGTCCTTGTTTCCCTAGTCACCACTATATTTGGCGCAGTAGTAGAAAGTGCCGCATCAAACTGTTTATTGGTACTAGCACAAGTTTGTCCACCACAGCCCCAAGTGGCTACAAACATAGAAGTTCTAGGATCACAAGAAAGTACGCTAACTTTTTCAGACCAAATAAAAGATTCATTATCGGCAGGATTCGTCGTTGGAGATTCAAATAAATGATCACCATCGCCAATATTATACGTTGCAAAATCAGTCGTATTTAAGGTGAGTTCATAAACGTTGGGTGCAATCATAACAAAATCTGCTGCGTTGATTGGCACTCCATTAATTTCATGTTCACTTACTGAAATGCCGGGTCCATAGTTTACTTGAATTGTTAACTCTTCTAAACTTGAAATCAAACCAGACTGCACTATATTCACCTCTCTAGTATACATCTCTCCTAAATCATTCGCCACATAGCTAGTATTCGTACCACCCACTATTGCAATATTGGGCTCACGAATAGAATTATTGAATTCTTGAAAGCCATTCGCAGAAGAATTTTGAACGGAATAGTTCTGCACGATGCCTGCTGTATCTTGATAGGTAAAATCAAAGTCAAGAATAGCCAGACCACCTCCATTCAAATAGTCAATCATATCGCAGTTTACTTCTGCTTGAAAAGTATATACTTGCGTCCCATTCAAATCACCCATCTCTATTATCGGTTGCTCTGGCGTACTAATATCTTCACTAATTTGTGGGGAAAAAGAATTGGGAATATAATGAATGCCATCCATTCCATTAAAAGTGAAGTCAAGAGCCAATACAATGTTTTCTGCTTCATTCCCTACTAATTCAATCGTAAAAGTAGCTGGCTGTCCACAAATGACTAAGTCAGGTTGGGTGTTAACTGGAGGGATAAATTCAGTCAATACTAATTGAGCCTTACTTGAGGTCAATACGCTTAATAAAAGAAGTATTAATAAAGTAATTTTTCTAACTCGGGTGTAGGGGATCAACATTGAAAATATTTTTCGGATAGATTTTATTAAGTCAATTGAATGGGAAATGAAATGGTGAAAACGAATTTCAAAATCACCTTTTCCTCTTGTACGGAGTATCTCTCCCACTCAATTCAAATAAAAAACATCAAGCCTAGTTACCAAAAACTGTAGGCGGAATAGGAGGCACAATTTCCAATTCAATAAAAAAAGAGCATTGCCTGCTATTGCCATTTTCATCTATTGCTTTTAATGAAATCTCTTGAATACCAGCAATATCTAATAGCGTTCCTGGAGCTGGATTTTGGATTATTATTATGTTTGCATTTTCGCTACAATTATCTTCAACAAGGAGTTCCTGTGAATAATCAGGCAAGGTATACTCGCAATCATTTACCCTAATTATTTGGTTCTCAGGACACATTATTTCTGGAGCACTATCATCTACTAATTGAATAAAAAAAGAACAAGTAGTGAGATTGTCCATTTCGTCTTTTACCTCTAATACAATATGATGAATTGAATTCACGTCTGTTAGAATGGCTCCTACTGTTGGGATTTGACTAGTTATTAAATTACTAGAATTCGTACAATTATCTATTGAAATACTATGTGCTGTATAGTCAGGAACAATTCCTAAACAATTGTCATTTAACACTATATCCTGATTACTAGGACAAGTAATAATGGGTGCCAAAGTATCCACCAAACTAAGCCTAAAATCACAAGTGGTACTATCAAGACCATCACTTGCTAGTATAGTTACTTGTATAATATTCGTGCCAGTCAGGACCATACCCGCCATGGGCGTCTGAATAAGGTCTATATCCGATGTATTGGTACATACATCGCTTACTGATATATCGGAGGTATAATCGGGCAAGGTGATTTCACAATCCGTATCCCCCCATAACGTCCTATCAGAAGGACAAGCTAAATTGGGCGGCATTCCATCTTCCACATTTACCATAAATGTACATTGGGTGCTGTTGCCACTTGCATCACTTGTTGTTATAAAAATAGTATGATCCATAGCACCACTCAAAAGAGTGGCAGGTGCAGGATTTTGTGTAATCGAAATAAGGCCATCAGGTGTACAATTATCAGTACTTGTGGCAATGCTTGTATAATTGGGCAAAATGGTTTCACAATTTGTATCTGGCGTTAAAACAACATCCGAAGGGCACATTAAATTGGGGGCAATAGTGTCTATTAAGATAATTTCAAATTGACAGGCATTTGATTTACCTGCGCCATTATCCGCCGTTATAGTTATTGGTTGAATAGTGCCTGCTGTTGTCAATAAGGTACCAGCAATGGGTACTTGCACCAAACTAAAATCAGTAGCAGGGAAGCAACGACTAGTTACTATTGTTTGTGAAGTAAAATCAGGCAGTACAAATTCACAATCCGTATCTAAGAATACAGACTGGTTACTGGGACAAGTGACGGATGGATCTGTTTCTTCATCTAATTCTATTGTAAATTGACATTGACTAATATTGCCATTGCCATCCTCTCCAGTAATATGTACAATTTGCATCGTTCCATCTCCCATTAAAATAGTACTTGCAGGAGGATCTTGGCTTATTACAATATTGATATCACTAGTACAATTATCATCGAGGACAACTATTGATGTATAGTCTATCAAACTTATTTGACAAGTCGCATCTACACTTAAAATTTCATTACTTGGACAAGTCAGATTAGGAGGAATAGTATCTTGTAAATAAACGACTATGGTACATTGTTGACTATTCCCACTTTCATCCACAGCGGTTATTATTATATCCTGAACGGTTCCATGTCCACTAAGCAAAATACCTGATAGGGGATTTTGATTCAGCGTAATATTTTCCATTATTGAACAATTATCATGGACCGTTATAGTCGCAGTATAATCTGGAATACTCACCTGACATAAACTATTTAAAGTCAAAGTATCTGTTAGTGGACAGCTTAAAGTAGGTGGTAGGCTATCTACTAATTGTACTACAAACGTACAATTCGATGCATTTCCATTCCCATCGTTCCCTGTTACAGTAACCGTATGTTGCGTGTCTGCACCATTAATGATTGTGCCTGCCAATGGACTTTGACTTAGTGTTATAAATGCAGATTCGACGCAATTATCCGTTGCTGTAG